>OX451739.1:15960922-16098422 GCA_948472305.1 Vicia faba | reverse complement strand
TGTTGCCTTGCCCCTCGAAAGGTGGTCGTCGAGTAGAGGATGTTTTAGTAAGTCCTCATGTCCATGAACATGGCATGAGGGTAGCTTCTAAGGTGTCTTCCTATTGCTCCGGTGATCACCATGTCCCGAACCCTCGAATTGACCCGAACACCTCCAACGGTGGTGCTACCTACCTCTCAATGATGGGATGGCACTACTTTAAGGACATTTACACAGACGAATTCCTTAGGGTAGGTAGACAACTCGTAGATACTTTCTCTAATTTCAAAACAAATCAAAAAATACTTTTCACACCGACACCTTTCAAAAAGCTTTCGAAAAGCAATTTTTCAAACACTCTTGAGGACTGATACAAGAGTCGAACTGAAATTTTCAAAGAAACTTTTTTAAACCCACAGTTGAAAAGCAAACAAACATTTTGAAAACACAAGTGAGCAAGTATCTAAGAGCCCATGGATAACCATGGATAGAAAGGGTGCTAACACCTTCCCTTTCTATAATCTACCTCCCGAACCGAGAGCAATCTCTATAAGGAATTTTTCTGTGCTTTTGTCCTTTCCATTTGGAGAAAATAAAAGACGGTGGCGACTCTTGCTTCCCGCGACATTTCGTGAACAAGCGTTAAACAGTCAGTTCCAGATCCACCGATCACAATAAGTTCATACATTATAGGTCCTTTCAAAAAGTCAACAAAAATACCTTTTGGGTCAAAGCTCCTTACATGAACACGGAAGATCCAATTGAGATGAAACCAAAAGGGTTGTTTATAGGACATTCTAAGCTTGCTAAAAAGTCCAAGAAAACCCTCTTAGGGTTGAAAATGAGAGAGATATGCATTGCTAAAGTTGACCATTTTTGGAAAAGTGCATGAAGCAAATAATGACCAAACTTTATTTTTTTTCAAATGGGCCCATGTTTTCATGATTAAAACTTGTTCTTAACATGACCCACGACCCCTGAGCTTATTCATGTATTATTTCATTATTTTTATTATTTGTTTTTATTTTTTATTCATTAAAATCAAAATAAATCAAATAAAATAGTGGAATAATAAAATAAAATCCAAGATTTGATTTTATGAGCACATGATAAGTCTATAATCAGCTGGAAAATCAAGGATTTCGTGCAAGTGATGATTGGAATAAAAATAGAAAGATTTGGCCTATTTTGGAAACAAAAAATACAAGACACAAATCAAATATTTTCTCACTCAATCTTCAAGATTTAATTCAGTTTTGTTAACCTAATTCGTTCTACTATATATGCATAACAATTCCATACCATTAAAAGGAGGATTAGCCGTGAGTAATTGAGAGAAAACTCAATTTTTTGACAAGAAAGTGGTGATCGGATTTTTGTCTACAAAGAGATTCAAGGACGTTAAAGGCTAGATATCAATTCCTGGCAGTATTTGGGAGCTATCTGGACCATTACCACGCCTCAGCACACCCAGAAACGCCTCATACCAGTACCACGGTTTGCCTCTTTTCTTGAATTTGGTTTTGACTATACATGCATGATAAATGAATTCTAAATATATACTCATGTTTGTATAATCATTTAGAACATGTTTTCATAATTAATTGTATGTTTTGATGCATATTTTACTTAATGCCATTGTTAGGGTTTCAAGGTTCTTTTTAGGGTTTTTCATTTCAGGCAAAATCAGGGCAAAAGATGAGTACCATTGCACTCACGAGATCAAACCCAGTTGATCTATATACTTGGGTCAAATTTATATTTCGTGGTTGTGATTTTGGAAATATGAAGTTTTATAGCTACAACATTGTCTGTAGGTAAAAACCCCTTGCCTAAAACGACAGCCCCTTGGGGAAGATGATTGTGTGTCAAAGCCTGGTTGGGTCGTTTGAACTTTGAGCGATTTTTATTTATCACTACTGACCATTTTTAAATATAATATATTATGTTTATATTATTCAACGAATGAAATGTTGGCTCAGTGTTACAGGTGAAGAGTTTTCAAAGCGCGCGTGGAGGAGGTCAGGGGTTCGATCCCTGCCTCCTACATAATATTTTTCTCAACATTTCCTTGCCGATCCTATGCTTTCATCACAAGCGCGCTCATCATACGCCTCCAGATCCATCACCCTTGGATCATTTACACCCAGATCAAACGCTTACAATGAAGCTCCTCATGGTGGACCCTTCTAGAACAGCCCCACTAAATCTAACTTTTGCTATGGGCCACAAAAGATTAGGCTTTGGACAGAAATTTAACTTGCAACCCCAGTTTGGGCTCATACCCCTCAGGCTTATTCTATTTCTCTTTTTAACTTTATTATTTTTATTTTGTTTAAATTAGTTAAGTTATTTTGTTTAAATCAATTTTTTTCATAAAAATCATAAAATCAAAATCACAAAAATAGAACTTAGTTTTTTTTCATAATAAATTAATTTTCGTAAATTAATTAATTTCATTAACTTTAATTGGTTTTCATTAATTAAAATTAATTAGGAAAAATTAGGTCATAATTCAATTCTTTTTTTCATAAAATCCCAAAAATATTTTTAATAATCAAATTAAATTTTTTTATGGTTTTTGAAGTTTTACCCATTTAATTCTCACGCGTCATTATTTTCTCATACGATTATTTTTATTATTGATGTAACTGTGCCTGGTTTGTAATAGCTAATTAGGGTTTTTTATTTCCGCACTTTATTTTTTCAGTCATTCTTTATGCATCTACACCAAAGCCCTGTAATAGTGTATGACCCTTTATTTTCTCGCTTTTATATTCTATATATACTCGTATATAATTATTAGCAACCTAGGCGTGCATGATTAATCAATCAATCAGTAGATCACTGAATTAGAAGATAAATATCTGAAAAAACACAGTGTTGCACACTTGCACCCTTAGGACATGCCTCACTCGATTGCCTTTGAATTACGGTCACAATTCTCGAAACGTGAGAATTCTCAGTGGTTATCCTTAAGTCCAGAGATCACTAGTCCCTCGATGACCCTCTCGACTATTGCCTCGGTATAAAAGTGATCTTAGGGCTTTAGGATAGTTACTAAGAGATCTTTCCCCGTTGCCTTAGTGATCGTTTGTCCCTTTCGATAGTCCCTCAAACATCCAACGACTAGGGCTACCTACTCACTAATAGTAGGATAACTCTGTCTAAAGGATAGGGAGAAAAGAACGACTTTTTTCGAGTAGGTAGATAACTGTTAGGTACTTGCTCAAAAATGATTTTTACACCCTACACTTTCAAATACTTTTCAAACAAAAATTTTCAAAAACATTTGCTTTGTCAACACTCTTGAGGACTAATACAAGGGTTATCATAAAGAGAATCGTCACACTAAGGCATTTTCAAACAAAGACTTTTTCACACAAACACGAAAGCAATTTTCAAAAATGAGCAAGTACCTAAGAGGCCATAGAAAACTACATATGGAAAGGGTGCTAACACCTTCCCTTTTCATAATCTACCCCTTACTCAGAAACTCTCGAAAAAAGGCCTTTTTTCTATTCTTTTCACCCTTTCCTTTGTTGGATAAAAGAAAAGTCGGTGGAGACTCTTGCTTACTGCAACATTTGCAAACAAAAAATGCAAACCAGTATTAACAGTTGGTTCTGCCACTATATCACAGTTGATCACGATTCATCAAGAAAACTCAATATTCGTCAAAAGTCAAAAGTTACTAAATTAGGGTTTTCTTAAAGAGAAGTCAACTAAACTTTAACCAAGCATAACTTTCACATACTTCATCAAAAATTCCTCAACCAAATCCTATCTTGAAGGAAATTCAATTTTCTACAACTTTATCTCTCTAAGCTCAAGGCCAAAAATGTTTCATCTGAGAGATATGAGCCAAAATATTGCATGTCATTTTAAAATTCAACAAAAAGACATTCTTGGTTAAAGCAATTTACACCAAGTTAAAGACTCCAAATGAAAAACATACCAACATGGAAGTTGTAGGAGACATCATGAGGTTTCAGAAAGTCATAGATCATCTTCATATGATAAAAATTGAGTGAGTTGTGATTCGTGTAAGTTGGGCAATTTTGAGAAAATGCATGAAATCCAATTTGAGCAAATTTGAATTGTTGGGCTAATAGGCCTATCTTTTAAGGTCTAAACATGTTTCTAACCTTATAATAGACCTCTGAATCCATTCATTTATTTTTGTGGTTTTTATTTATTTTTATTTTTATTTTATTCAATTAAAAGCAACATAAATCAAATAAAATACCAAATAAATTATATAAGGCATGTGGATCTATTTTTGAATCAAATCATAAACCCAAAAAGCTGGTGACAACTTGAAAAAAATGTGTAGAGATGATTCATACATGATTGGCCTAAAAAAGAAAGATTTCATGAAAAAATTCCAATCAAATATTTGGTCATGAGATACAAAAATTTGATTCATGTTTCTTGACCTAAACCACTCTCCTATAAATACATAACATGTTTAGACCATTAAGGATACGAAAATTTCCTCAAGAACATACTCTCAAAATCTCAAATTTTCTCAAAACTAGGGCAACTTGAAACCCTTGTATCCAGCCTCTTTCAATTTATTCCAACAACCCTATCATGTTCCCGGGGTTCCAAAGAATCCATCCCAACCATCCTTGAAGCAATTCCACGTCCAAAACAGCCATATCCAATTGTACCGGTTTGGGTAATTTTCGTGAATCTCAAACTTTTAATCTGTGAATCTTTAATAAATTTGATGCATGTATACATCTTCATGATCATTTTTAGGACTATTTTGATCCATTATTTGCAAGCTTTGACGCAGGGATTCTGATATTCTATTATTAGAGTAGCTTGAAACTTTTTCATCGAGTCTCACGATACAAACCTTTTTAGGCTAAACTAACACAACCATTGGATTCGCAAGGGTAAAATTAGGGGGATAGGATCCATTTTATGATCTAACTCATGTTGTTTTTGCAGGTTGAGATTGGACTTACCGGAGAAGATGACCGAAGCTAGGGCTCTGGCGCTTCTCTAATTCAGTTGTTTTTATCATATATATATATATATATATATATATATATATATATATATATATATATATATATATATATATATATATATATATATATATATATATATATATATATATATATATATATATATATATATATATATATATATATATATATATATGTTTCTATTCTATAACAAAAACAAAACAAAGCGCAGTTAGTTGAAGACGGAGGCCTGTAACGTAAGGAGCGTGGGCTCGATTCCTGCGTTTTATCAATTTATTTTCTTTTTCAGGATTTCAACGCAGGTTTATTATATATTGATCAATCATATTCCTAAACAAAAAATTTGCGATGGCGCAGTGGTTGGAAGGTAATCTGTAAGATCCAGGCCGTGAGATCAATACCCACCCCATGCATTCTTTTTTACCCTATTTTCTTTCTAACCCTATTTTTTTCTATTTTCTTTACTAACTATTTTTAATTAAACATTAACTAACCTAACTTTTTCCAACACTTTAACAAATTAGGGTTAGAATTTTAAATAGTAATTAAATTTTTGACATTTTTTTACTAATTAATGAATTAATTAACCTTTTTCTCAAATATTAAAATCAATTAGAAACAATTAGGTTTTAATTAATTATTAACACTTAAACTGTTTTCTACAAAAACACCAAAACAAAACATTTTTTCTAACATTCTTTTTCTCATCTTTTTGCTATTTAATTTTCCTAGAAAACTGTATAGGTTTCCACAATTGATGTAATTGTGTAGATTTCTTTTCTCTCATTTTTCTAATTATGTATCTGCTCCGAGGATATAATAGTGTAGGTTTACTTTCTCGCAAATTTTTATACTTATGTATCTCTATCAAAGCCATGTAATAGCATAGAACTTTACATTCCACACTTTATTTTTCTATATATATTTAAACGTTAGTAACTAGGGTTTGCATGGCAAGACTAAAAAAAATGTAGAAAACCTTAATTCTCAAGATAAATAACTGAATTAACACACTTCACTCACTTTGCACCTCTAGGATAACCTCTCTTGTTGCCTTATGAATATTGGTCACGTCCCTCGAAAGTGGGGATACTTTAGCAAAATTCCCTCGATCAAATCATCATAGCCCTTCAAATAAAGATCACGGTCCCTCGATGATCCTCCGAGTTGCCTATAAAATGATGATAGTCCCTCTGATACAAATTGCTAAAGTATCCTTACATGTTTCCTTCGATGACCATATGATGACCCTACGTTTGTCCCTTCACATATAATACATGGGATTAACTACCAACTAATTGTATGGATAATACCATCTCTAAAGGAGAAGGAAAATAACAAGAAAGCCCTTAAGTGGGTAAGAACTTTTAATTGCTTGCTCACAAACTTTTCTCACAAACAATACATTTTTCATACTACTTTTCAAACAAATATTTTCTAAAACACTTTGTATACATTCTTGAGGACTGATACAAGAATCATTACAAAGTTAGCCTTACATTGTCATTTCAAAATATTTTCAAACAAATCAAACACACAGAGAAAGTTTTCAAAAGTGACCTAAGCAATTAAGAGCCCGTAGATAACTACGGATGAAAAGGGTGCTGACACCTTCCCTTTTCATAACTTACCCCCCGAACTCAAAATCTATCAAAGGTATTTTCTGTTCTTTTCACCTTTTCAAAATATTGGATAAAAGAAAAGTCGGTGGGGACTCTTGTTATCCATACATTTGGATAAAACCAAAAAAGTATGTTCTCTTACCGTGTTACACCATGACCAAATAGAGATAGAGAATTTCTTCCTTATCTAGTCGCGAAAGGACTGGTGGTTATGATGGTGCCTGCTTGAGGTGGATGAGGGAGCGTTCACACTCCTCGGTCCACTCGAAGGTTTCCTCTTTATGAAGAAGCTTGAAGAGGCGAAGTGCATCCTGGGAAGATTTTTCCACGAAGCGGGATAATGAGGTGAGCTTTATGTTTAGAATTTTGGTTGATTTCTTTGAGTTTAGTGTTGGAAACTCAGAAAATTCCCGGAATTTTTCAGGGTTAGCTTCGATTCTTTGTTCTGTTAGGTAGAAATCGAGGAACTTGCCTGCCCCTACGTCGAATGTGCATTTTCTGGGTTGAATCGCATTCTGGATTTCCTTGCTTGGTCAAAGAATTCCTTTAGGTGGAGAGCATGGTCAGTTTCCTCTTTGGATTTGTCGATTATGTCGTCCATGTAGACCTCAAGCATATCTCCAATTTCTCCTTGGAAGACCTTGTTCATCATCTATTGGTATGTAGCACCTACGTTCTTCAGACTGAAGTGCATTACGTAGTAGTAATAGTTTCCTTACTCGGTCATGAAGGTGGTGTACTTTTTGTCAGTCTTTGCCATAGGGATCTGGTTGTATCCTGAGTATGCATCCATGAACGATAGCAATTTAAAACCTGTAGAATTATCATCTAATTTATCTATATAGAGGATAAGCATCTTTGGGCAAGCCCTATTTAGGTCAATATAGTCAATGCACATGCGCCATTTTCCATTATATTTCTTTATGAACACTACATTAGATTACCAGGTTATGTATTAGGATTCACAAATAAAATTTTCCTCTAGGAGGTCTTTAGAAGCTTTCCCAGC
The DNA here is from genome assembly GCA_948472305.1 of Vicia faba. NCBI lineage: Eukaryota > Viridiplantae > Streptophyta > Magnoliopsida > Fabales > Fabaceae > Vicia > Vicia faba. The sequence continues at coordinate 16,090,809 of OX451739.1, read as the reverse complement.
AGCCTCTGTTTTCTCTAGGGACTACAGGCGCCTACATTGGGCAACTGCCTTAAGAGCAGGATCTATCGTCAGATGGTGGCAAGATATCTCTGGATCCAAGCCAGGCATCTCTGTGCGTTCCAGGCGAACAAGTATGCATTTTCCTTTAGGAACGCCTTCAGTTGTCTTTTTTCCAAGTCGAGGAGGTCAGTGCCTTTTCTAACTCCTTTGGATGGATCGCCACTGAGGGGGATGATTTCTAAATACCCATCCGGGATTGGGTGCATAGGATGCACGGGCTCTTTATTGCTTGTTGACGAGGAAGAGCTTTCCGCGTCCAATAGGGGCTTTTTCCCCTTCCTCTTCTACTCTCTAAGATCTTCTTTTGTGAACCGACTGTCAAGGTCGATTATGTTGACAAGCGACAGTGGTCTTGGCTCTTCGAAACTACTGGGCATGGAAGGTTGGTTGGTTTTCCTGGGTTATATGCTAATGGAGCTCAAACCCTTAGCTACTACAATAAAGCATCTTCTTGTTGTCTGAATGTCCCCGTGGAGGGTGGCGACGAGTCCCTGCTTGGTGTAGTATTGCATCTTCAGGTGAGCAGTGGAGGGAACCGCTATCAGTTCGGCTAAGGTAGGCCTCTTGAATATGCACTAATACAATGATGGGAAGTCCACCGCAAGGAACTGCGTCTTGATCGATCTAGCAGTCTCTGCCGCCCTGAGTGTGATGATTAGCTCAACATATCCCTAGGGTTTGGTTTCAATGCCATTGAACCCTTGGAGGTCAGATCCTACATAAGGGGTTAAGTGGGTCTCATTGAGCTGTAGGGTAGAAAACAATTGGGAGTACATTATATCCACTGAACTTCCTTGATCAACCAAAATGCGCCTGACTTAAAAATTTGATATTCGTGCTCATATGAGCAGAGGAAAACTAGAGTTGGGAGCTCGGTTGGGTAACTCTTCTCGGTAAAATGAAATGGGAACAGAGCTTCCCCTAATATTATCAAGAGTGGCACTCTTATCGGAGATAGTTTCCATAAGTTTGTCGAATCTTCTCTTGACTCAGCCCATCGTATATTTATTAAAGCCCCCGCTGGATATAACCATTACTGTGGGAAATGTCTCCCACTGATTTCAGGAAAGATCAAGTCAATAGACGCTTTTGACTACTTACATGACCCGACAGTCTTCTCAAAGGCTATGTCTGACGAAGGGCTATTTTAGCATCTTCCTCAAAAATATTTTCTCAAAAGACCTTCTCTGGTTCAGTTAGATCGACACTAAGATCTCTCTGATTTCTATTCCAGTTAAAGATACTCCAAGACTTTTGTCTGGTTCAGTTGAACCGATACTAAGATTCTTCTGATTTCTATTCCAGCCAAAGTTACCAAAAGACCTTCCCTAGTTCAGTCAGATCGACACTAGGATCTCTCTGATTTCCATTCCAGTTGAAGATATTCCAAAACTTTTGTCTGGTTCAGTTAAATTGATACTAAGATTTTTCTGATTTCCATTCCAGTCAAAGTTAACTCAAGACCTTCCTCTGGTTCAACTAAATCTATACTAAGATTTTCTTGATCTCTATTTCAGTGGAAGACAACTCAAGACCTTTCTCTGGTTCAGTTAAATCGACACTAATATTTTTCTGATTTCTATTCCAGCTAAAGAAAATGTGAAGCCTGGACACGACCAGATAACAGCCCAAGTCACTGAAGCCTGGATTCCAACCAGATAATAGTTTAAGAAACTACAAAGCCTGGAGTACGACCAAATAACAGTTTAATCTCATTTCCCCAGTATGTTGTTGTGAAGCCTGGAATACAACCAGATAGAAGTCATCCTTATTATCCTCAGCAAGTCACTGTAAAGCCTAGATCCTGACCAGATAGCAGTTCACTTCCGTCTCTTCAATCAAGAGATGACTCCCCAGTAGAGTAACAGACAACCGAAGCCCCTAGACTCTATTTTCCCAAACAGAGACCAACATTCCTCAGCAGGGTCCACCTCAACAACAGGAACAATAATTCCCATAAAGGAATATCTCACGAAATCAACATTGTTCTCTAGATTGCATCTTTAAGCCCATCACCGAAGACTCTCCGTCATATTCTCTAGATGGCATCTTTAAGCCCATCTCTGACATCCTTATTTCCGCTTTCTCAAATGGCATCTGTAATCCCATTCCTGACAATTATCCACCAACAGTGTCGATTCAGACGAGTGCAAATTTCTGGGCACTCTAGTGTTCAATCACCTTCCACCTTCAGATCACGAAAGGCAGACCAACCAATCTACATCTTCAAGTTTAATAAGATTGAACAGGGGCAGCTGTTGTACCCCAAAATTTTCCCTCTCATTTCACTCAACACATGCCCATTGAGGTCCCCAACTTGTCCTAGGATGACCAAGAATTGACCACACAAATTCTCCTCCTAAGACAATAAGCCTCAAACTAGGGTTTCCCTCCTAAGCAAGATGTGTGAGTCCAAAGGATCCCAAATGTTATTCATTGTCCTAGTATGTCCTTATTATCATCCATGCCTAATTTCATGCCTTGAACAACAAGCTTGCCCAGTCAACTGCTCAAATGCCTGGAAATCAACTATACTAGGTCAAAAGTCAATTGTGGCCCAAATACAGTCAAACTTCAAGATTTTTGGTCAACATCAACATTTTGAAGTAATATCCATCATTTGATCAAGGGTTGATCATGATTCCTCATGAAATGCTCCTAATTCATCAAAAGTCAAAATGGCAAATTAGGGGTTTCTATAGGAAAAGTTAACCAAACTTTGACCAAACATAACTTTCTCATACTTTATCATAAATTTTCCAACCAAGGCTCATTTTGAAGAGATTCCAATTCCCTACAACTCCTCTTCATCCCTAAAGTTCAATAAATTCCTCAATCAAAATATATAAGTTCATACATTATAGGTCCTTTCAAAAAGTCAACAAAAATACCTTTTGGGTCAAAGCTCCTTACATGAACACGGAAGATCCAATTGAGATGAAACCAAAAGGGTTGTTTATAGGACATTCTAAGCTTGCTAAAAAGTCCAAGAAAACCCTCTTAGGGTTGAAAATGAGAGAGATATGCATTGCTAAAGTTGACCATTTTTGGAAAAGTGCATGAAGCAAATAATGACCAAACTTTATTTTTTTTCAAATGGGCCCATGTTTTCATGATTGAAACTTGTTCTTAACATGACCCACGACCCCTGAGCTTAGTCATGCATTATTTCATTATTTTTATTATTTGTTTTTATTTTTTATTCATTAAAATCAAAATAAATCAAATAAAATAGTGGAATAATAAAATAAAATCCAAGATTTGATTTTATGAGCACATGATAAGTCTATAATCAGCTGGAAAATCAAGGATTTCGTGCAAGTGATGATTGGAATAAAAATAGAAAGATTTGGCCTATTTTGGAAACAAAAAATACAAGACACAAATCAAATATTTTCTCACTCAATCTTCAAGATTTAATTCAGTTTTGTTAACCTAATTCGTTCTACTATATATGCATAACAATTCCATACCATTAAAAGGAGGATTAGCCGTGAGTAATTGAGAGAAAACTCAAATTTTTGACAAGAAAGTGGTGATCGGATTTTTTTCTACAAAGAGATTCAAGGACGTTAAAGGCTAGATATCAATTCCCGGCAGTATTTGGGAGCTATCTGGACCATTACCACGCCTCAGCACACCCAGAAATGCCCCATACCAGTACCACGGTTTGCCTCTTTTCTTGAATTTGGTTTTGACTATACATGCATGATAAATGAATTCTAAATATATATTCATGTTTGTATAATCATTTAGAACATGTTTGCATAATTAATTGTGTGTTTTGATGCATATTTTACTTAATGCCATTGTTAGGGTTTCAAGGTTCTTTTTAGAGTTTTTTGTTTCATGCAAAATCAGGGCAAAAGATGAGTACCATTTCACTCACGAGATCAAACCCAGTTGATCTATATACTTGGGTCAAATTTATATTTCATGGTTGTGATTTTGGAAATATGAAGTTTTATAGCTACAACACTGTCCGTAGGTAAAAACCCCTTGCCTAAAACGACAGCCCCTTGGGGAAGATGACTGTGTGTCAAAGCCTGGTTGGGTCGTTTTAACTTTAAGCGCTTTTTATTTATCACTACTGACCATTATTAAATATAATATATTATGTTTATATTATTCAACGAATGAAATGTTGGCTCAGTGTTACAGGCGAAGAGTTTTCAAAGCGCGCATGGAGGAGGTCAGGGGTTCGATCCCTGCCTCATACATAATATTTTTCTCAACATTTCCTTGCAGATCCTATGTGTTGTACCCCAAAATTTGCCCTCCCATATTCTTCAAATTTGCCAAGTCAATGCTTCAAAATTCCCCAAGGGTTGCACAGTTCAAGGGCCTCCTAAACAGTCAAAAACTAGGGTTTTGGTCCTGACAAAGAAAATGAAGTTTCCAAGGGTCCAATCAAGTCCCACATGCCTATAAACATGGTCAAGCATCCTTATACCAAGTTTCAAGACTTACAGCACAAAATTGCACAGTCAAAAACCCTAATTGCACTACAGTCAACTGTAGGGGCAAAATGGTCATTTGACAGTCAAAAGTTCAAATTTTTGGTCAACATCTCATTTTGAAGCCACAAACATCATTTGATCAATTCTTGATCATGATTCTCAAAGCTTGGCTCAAAAAGTCTCAAGATGCAAAAGTTTCCATATTTGGACAGTTGAAAAAGTCAACTGTAACTTGACCAAGGCATAACTTTCACATGGATTATCAGAAAAATTCCATCCAAAACTCATTTTGAAGAGAATGACATTTCCTACAACTCCTCATCACACTTCAAGTCCAAGAAATGCTCTCACAAAAAGTTATCAATTTCAACATTATAGGTCATTTTCAAAAGTCAACAAAAAGGGACTTTAAGTCAAAGGCCATAACTTGAGATTGGTAAATCAAAATGACATGGTACCAAAGGCATTGGTTATAGTACTTCAAGACCTTTCCAAAATGTCCAAGAACATGAGCAAATCTTAAAAATTGAGCAAGATATGCCTTGTGGAAGTTGGGAAATTTTTGGGTATTTTGAAAAGTCAATTTTGCTTCAAATGTCTTAAAAATGCTAATGGGCCACATTTTCTTCCAAGATTCATCATCCAAAGCATGTGCACGACCATTTGTCCCAAAGGGAAGTTTTTCATCATTTTTATTTATTTATTTGAATTTTTAATTGCCAATAATTCATTTAATTAAAATAAATATGTGGAAAATACCAAACCAATGCAATTAAATCTTTTTATACATGAAATAGCCTCAAGATTTCGTGCATGATCAGATTTGGAAAGAATCATGGTAATTGGACATGATTTGAAGCAAATATGCATGAAAAAGATTGGAAAATATATGCCATGAAAATCAATATCCATTCCATCAATGCAAAAGGTTTTTTGATCCAAATTTGAACCCTAATCGTTCACACATATATACTCATGCAAACCCTATTCCAAAGGACCTCTGAGCTGCGCCAGAATTGAAGAAACACTTTTGCATTTTTTGTGAAAAACTCAAGAACTGAAATCACAATTGCAATGCTTTTCAAGATCAAATAACCACTCCATTAGCTTGCCAAGGTTACCAGGAGACTATTCCAATCAAGAACATTGTCCCATACTCAAGGAATTGGTATATCAGAGTCAAACTTTTCACGAAAATATCCATAATCGTATCATGAATTTTATGCATTTTTCATGTGTTTCCTTTACTGATTTACACTAATTGATTGATTCTGAAGCTAACCCTATAGTTTGATTGGGTTTTTATGCATTGTACGTGATTTCACCATTAAAGCCAGCTAGGGTTCTTCAAACTTGAAATTGGGCGTTTCTGAATACTGTAAAATTAGAACACCTTAATACCATGGTTGAAATCAGGGAGCTTGGACGAATATAATACACCCCTCGCGCCTAATTTATGTGGTCATCTGGGCTATTCGCTATTATTGAAAAGTGCATATTTGGGGGGGGGGGGGGGGGGGGTTCAAAACCCCCGCTAACTCTTTTATGTTTCAGGCAAAAACACAAACGAGGAAGAAGAAGATGAGGTGTAAGGCGTTGGTTGGTCCATTTGAATTTCGCGCGGAAAAAGGGCATTAACGTTTGTTTTATTTTATAATGTTTATTGGTTATATAATATACAAAGGAACACAACAGCGCGGTTGGCAGGCATGTGCATTGGTAATCTCTAGGACCTGGGTTCGATCCCCAGGTCCCCCTTTCCATTCCATGTTATTTTTCTAATAATGATCTTATGCAGTTCAAGCTTCAGTGTCCACCATGCAACTCACAATCCAGGCATGCCACGCATCTCATGATCCCAATCAAAAGGTGGAGATTTGAAGAACATGATGTGCCTCAGTCAATGCACCCACACGCTCTCAAAAAAGTCAAACAAAGACCATAAGCATTGGGCCCAAATTGCTGGGATAAAACCTCCACTTGGGGTCAGCACCCCCTAGGGTTTGTGTTCACTTTCTTTTTCTATTATTTTTTATTATTTGTTTAATTTAATTAATTTCCATTTTAATCTTTAAATTAATTTAGTTTCATAAAATATAAAATAACAAAAAATCAGAAAAGAAAAAAATTAAATATATTTTATTTAACTAATATTTTTGTAAATAAAGTCTTGTATCAATTAATTAGTTTTTATTCTAGGGTTAATTTTAATATCTTTTCTTAATAAATTAAAAAACTTGTAGAATTAGGTTTAATTATTTTAATTACTCTTTTTCTTTTATTTTCTCATCACTAATAAATAATTATTTATTTTTATAAATCAAATTGCATTAATTAATTAGGTTTAATTTTAGGTAATTTTCATATTTTCTTAAAAAATTAAAAAAAATAGCTAGAATTAGGTTGAAATTTCATTTAATTCACATAAAAATTCATAAATACCAAAAAACCTCAAAAACAATTTCTTTTTTTATTTTAATTTAATTAATTTGTAAATAATAATTTAATTTCATTAAAAAGGGTCCAACGCCCTCGCTTTCAATTTTAATCCAATTCGCGCATTTTATTTTATTTCTTTTAAATATTGATGTAATTCTCCCAAAGCCATGTAACTCGGACATTTTATATTTTTCGCACTTTACTTTATTTTATTCAAATCGGGTCCTGAATTTTAATTTGGCGATGTGGACCCGCGCCTTTGTAATAGTTTAGGAACTTTATCTTTCCGCAACTTTTTAACTGTTAATTAAATCGCATGCAAGAATGAATGACTAAATAAAAACAAATGCGTAGATCACCATAATATGACAAGACAAAAATAAATGAATCTGACACACGAATCACACACCACCCCTAGGGTACGCCTCACTGTTGCCTTGCCTCGAAAGGTGATCATCGAGTAGAGGATGTCTTAGTAAGTCCTCATGATCCGGGAACCTGGCATGAGGGTAGCTTCTAAGGTATCTTCCCATTGCTCTGGTGATCACCATGTCCCGAATCTCGAATTGACCCAAACACCTCCAACGGTGGTGCTACCTACCTCTCAATGGTGGGATGGCACTACTTTAAAGGACATTTACACAGACTAATTCCTTAGGGTAGGTAGACAACTCTAAGATACTTGCTCTAATTTCAAACAAATCAAAAAATACTTTTCACACCGACACCTTTTCAAAAAGCTTTCGAAAGCAATTTTTCAAACACTCTTGAGGACCGATACAAGAGTCGAACTGGAATTTTCAAAGAAACTTTTTAAAACCCACAGTTGAAAAGCAAACAAACCATTTTTGAAAACACAAGTGAGCAAGTATCTAAGAGCCCATGGATAACCATGGATAGAAAGGGTGCTAACACCTTCCCTTTCTATAACCTACCTCCCGAACCGAGAGCAATCTCTTTAAGGAATTTTTCTGTGCTTTTGTCCTTTCCATTTGGAGAAAATAAAAGACGGTGGCGACTCTTGCTTCCGCGACATTTCGCAAACCAGCGTTAAACAGTCAGTTCCAGATCCACCGATCACAGAACTGGCGACTCTGCTGGGGATAAACTTATAAAGTGAGGTGTACCTTAGGGTTAGTTCATAATTGTGTTTTCAACTGTATTACTTTGCTTGCTTTAAATTGTGGGACTGTCTTGGGAGTTCTATAGATCCTAACCCGGATCTGGGGGATACCTTCTTAGAAAGTAGCAACAAGGCTGTGAGGGAACTGTGCGGGGTATACCGACATGGTTGAAACAGTCTGCTACGTTGATGTGGCACTTTGGTGTGTACCGGTAACCCTTGAGTTCAGTCAAGGAGAGTACGGGGCCTCCGCGTGGTGTAATGAAGCATCAACAGACCTTAGGAACCTTAATTGAACCATCTTGGCCTCTTTAGGGCAGTGAGATAACTGACTTTGGTGCAGTCTGAGATTGGTTGATACTCGATACTACACTCAATTGAGGGTTGTTTTCTTGGAATATTTCGGTCGCCAGTTCAGTGGCTAAATAGAAACGATGAACAATGAAAGCAATCCAATGATATTGGGACCCTTAGAACCCGGTTACTTTGATAGGACAGGTTTGAGCCCACCAACTTCAAGAGGGTAATACCCATACCCCATGCTGGCCTAAAATCTAAGGGCTGTGGTGTGACTTGTGTGCCTTCCAACTTGACTACTTGCATGCTTGTTATCTGACACTTGAGTTTCTTGCAGGTTTTGTTTACAGTCCTTAATTGGGACTCATAACAGGGTTTACTAAGTCTCTTGCAGGTTTTGTTTATAGTCCTTAATTGGGACTCCTAACAGAGTGTACTGAGTTTCTTGCAGGTTTTGGTTTGCAGTCTTTAATTGGGACTCGTAACAGGGTTTACCTACATTACCCCATGCATAGCATGACATCATACCATTGCATACATCCTGCATAAAAAACTAATCCATTTCAAGGATCTCAAGGGCTTATGATGCAGGTCATGATGAATCAAACTGTCCAGCAAGGGGCAAAGGGGATTTATTTTCCTCCAGCCAAAACATGATAATTGGAGTCAGAGGCTATGACCCACTTGATATGGTAAGCTCTGACTCTTGAAGAAGGTTCCCCTAACCAAGGTTGCTTGGAAATGAAAACCAGACATGATGACTAAAGTCAGGGGCTATGACCCACTTGATATGGTGAGCCTTTGACCCTTGAAGAAGGACTCTCAACAACGTGAAGTTCCTTCAATCGAGCTACCGGACCCAAATTCTAACAAATTTTCTTGTTTATCCCGCGAGGTCCTTGAAAACATTGCATGCATATCATACATATCATTGCATTACAGGTATCCCTTTTGCAGGTCACTTACCTTTGTCGCTGTTTATTTCAGCAATGGCTTCCCAACAAGATAACCAGGACCTTCTTGCTCAAGAGACCCAGTTCAGGGAAATCCTCCTGAATCTATCCAAGGGGCAGGAGGAGCTGAGAACACTTCTCATGGAGACTTTGGTCAGGAACGGCGCTGAGGACGAACGGCTGAAACATCTGCAAGCTGAAGTGGATGCATTGAAAGCCCAGATGTTGGGGCAGGTGACTATCATCCAAGATTTATCTCAAAGACAAGATGAGCTCGGGGTTCTCGTCCACCAATTGCTTCAGGGTAACCAACTGGGGCAAGCATCTAAGGTTAAAGAGCCAGTCATCATTCAACCATCTTTGAGACAAGGATATAAAGGGAGAGCTCCTCAAATGGCCCCAGTGGCACAAACTCAGCATTAACTTCACCAGCTTCAGCCAGACAGGCCCAGGAGATAATTCACCCAGCTCAACATATCGCTGTTTCAAGCTTTACAACGCCTGTTGAGGTTGAATCTGATCACGTTAAGGGCTCATCCCCGGAACCCCAACACAACATCTCCTATCTATGATCCTAATAAAAGGTGTGCCTACCACTCTGCCAGTCCAGGACATGATACTAATGAGTGTTGGGCTCTGAAAAACAAGATCCAGGACCTGATTGATGAAGGAGCATTGGAGTTCACCCAAGATGGTCAAGCTGAGTTTTTCTACCATCCCTCCAAGACTCACCAGTTGAAGTGACAAGCCCTGAGACTAGAAAACTTTTGTTCATTCGAATGTTCAAGTTGTGTTGTTCCTTGATTGCTTAAACAATTTATTCATGTTAAACGTTGTTATTCCATTAATGCATCGCTTATGTCTATTTTGAATCAATATATTCGCATTCGCTATTTTTTATATTTTTTCTGATGTCAACTCTCAATTAATAATTCTGAGCCTCTTGAGGGAGGATGACGAAAACGATACCATGATCCTTACAGTATGCTTTTGAACAGACCCCGCTAATGAGGTACAGGCATTGTTTCAATCCCTAAACACTGGAGTTATAAGGATGATAATCCCTCGTCAACCCCTCTGAGCCAAAGAAGTAGGAGTTTTTCTTTTCGAAAATTAAAACCCTTTATCATAACCTGGGGCAGGGTAGTTCTCTCAGTTGATCCAAGTGCATAACGAATGGCACCAAAGAGGTCCTTACAAAAAAAAAAGACAATGATGGTTCCGAATAATCAGTAAAGAAAGGCAGTCATTATCTTTCAAAATAAGAACCCATTAAGTCAAAACCTAGGAAGGAGACTTACAAAACTGGGGCATCCCGCTGACTGTAATCACAAAAGAAACAGTTCAGGCAAAATTTAGGGATAGAAAAATCAAAAAGAAAGAGGTCGTACAAACCCTCAATAACAAAAAGGAATGGCTGCCTATTCAAAATAAATCATCAATATCCGAATCATCACCGAAAAATCAGAGCAAAGACTCAAACAAGGTCTAACGTATGATCAACTGAGTTTAGGTTTGGAGAACATCACGAAGAGCGGGTGGGTACAAATAAAATTTGAGCCTATATCCTTTGTTTCTTAAACCATGAACCAGGCCACGTTATAACCCTTAAAAGTCCTAGCTGAAGCATGGGTTGGTTCGAAAGCATACTGTTACAAAAGGTATCCCGACTCCTTAAGGCTCACGGTAAATACGGAGTTGACATCACGTTTTACAAACATTCACTTGTTTTATGAAAAAGAATGCATTTTCAAAATCTTCAAGACAGACATAAGCTTTGCATTTTTAACATAACTTTGTTTGCATATAACTATTTGTTTGAACAACAGGGAAATTCGCACGATGAATGTCTAATGAACAAAAGCACTTCCAATCAAGGGGCATGGCATGAATATTGTCCATCATCTGGGGCAATCCAATCAAGATTCGAAGAATCTCTCAAAGGCCAAATAGCCTGGGGCAAATCTCCGCCTGAGTCACTTGGGGCATTCCAACAACGAATCTTGCCTGATCAAACACCTTCTGGTGGCATGACAAAACATTCCTAACAGGGGCAACTCCTTACTTTCTGAGAGCGTGGACATAGTCGAAAAAATACTACGCACAATCAAAGACCCGCTAGGTTGACATACCTAGGCAAAAATAAGGGATGAAATAAAAATTTGTACACCCGGCAAGTCGAAAACCTGAAAAGGCGGCTTGGGCAGAAATGGGTATCCCGATGGACTGAAAACCCGAAAGGGCGGTCCAGGCAAAAGTTAGGGATCAAAGCGTACGACTATGTCCCGTCATCTTGTCACCCGCCTACCAGAAGTAGGTCTGTCCATCAACAAGCTATCAGCACCTCACAGGTCTTCCTCTCCCACCTCAGAAACAGGGGCAATGATGAGCCGTCCAAGCGATCTAATTGCTCTATCCACAAGACCAAGGTAGGTTCAGCTGAAGAACATAACCAGATATCTTAATCCCCCAGAGAGTGAGCCAGCAAGTCAGTACACTCTCCCCAAGCAGAGTTACAGTCAGCCTTAAGAAAGTTGGGTATCCTCCAGCAGATCTCAACATTCCCCAGCGCAATATATATGCACTCTCCCCAAGCAAAGCTATACTATCAAACTTAAGGAAGTTGAGTATCCTCCAACAGATCTCAACATTCCCCGGCACAGCATATACGGATATTCTTAACAAGCGTCCCCGACAATCTTGGCCTAAAGATTGTTCCCCGGAGGTATATCAAACATTCAATGGAGCCACTTCCTCGATACAGTTCAAAACTTCCCCAGGAGAGTCCAATCTAGTTCCCAAGGGAAGTTGGAATCCATCTCCCCAAGCAGTAAGCTTATCCCCGGTAGATTCTGGAAGCTTATCCCCGTAGAGCATGAACGCGTCTCCCGGCTTTATTAAAAGAGTTATTTCCCTACCAGGATATAACTGGGTTATCCTCAGCCAAAAGCCACGGAAAGAACGTCCTCGACGAAGTCTTCTTGTCCCCAGCGAAGTCTGTTAAACACTTCCAACACAACAAGGGTATCCCCAACAAGTTATTATCAACATTCCAACAAAGTATCTCTCTCCCCACAGAGTATTTCTCCCCAGCAAGATCGTTAGAGTACTTTTCTCCCCGCAGAGTAATTCATTCGTCAAGTTTATTCCCCAACGGAGTCATCTTCTCCTACCGGTATTCTTGCAACTATCATCCCCAGCGGAGGCAAAAATCTATTCTTCAACATCAGCCCAGGAGTGACTTCCCGGCACCCGTCAAGGATTTACTTTCCTAGACAAAAAACATACATTCATAAACATCGCACTTCCATACATTATAGCATGCATATACGCATCATATCTTACAAATCTCATTTATATTAAGAACAACATTGCTTGATCCATATCATACATTGCATATGACTGACCTTTACCTTTCAGGAAAGATCCAGTTAAAGTTATCAAGCTATATTTCAAGACCTTGTCTGGTTCAGTTAAGTCGACCCTAAGACTTTTCTGTTTCTTATCCAGTCAAAGGCCTTCTCTGGTTCAGTCAGATCGACCCTAAGATCTCTCTGTTTCTTATCCAGTTGAAGATTTCAAGACCTAGACCGGTTCAGTTAAATCGACCCTAAGATTTATCTGTTTCTTATCCAGTCAAAGGCCTTCTATGGTTCAGTCAGATCGACCCTAAGATCTCCCTGTTTCTTATCCAGTTGAAGATTTCAAGACCTAGACCGGTTCAGTCAGATCGACCCTAAGATCTCCCTGTTTCTTATCCAGCCAAAGGCCTTCTCTGGTTCAGTCAGATCGACCCTAAGATCTCCCTGTTTCTTATCCAGTTGAAGATTTCAAGACCTAGACCGGTTCAGTTAAATCGACCCTAAGATTTTTCTGTTTCTTATCCAGTCCAAGGCCTTCTCTGGTTCAGTCAGATCGACCCTAAGATCTCCCTGTTTCTTATCCAGTTGAAGATTTCAAGACCTAGACCGGTTCAGTTAAATCGACCCTAAGATTTTCCTGTTTCTTATCCAGTCAAAGGCCTTCTCTAGTCCAGCTAAATCGACCCCTAACAGATTTTCCTGATAAAGACTCAGTAGAAGATATCCAAGATTCTCTCAGCGTTACTGTTGAGGTTGAAGTCGCCTATGGTTCTCTCTCCGTTACTGCGGAGGTAGTAATCGCCCAAGATTCTCTCAATGATACTGTTGAGGTTGAAGTCGCCTATGGTTCTCTCCCCGTTACTGCGGAGGTAGTAATCGCCCCAAGATTCTCTCAGCGTCACTGTTGAGGTTGAAGTCGCCCAAGATTCTCTCAGCGTTCCTGTTGAGGTAGTAATCGTCCAAGGTTCTCTCACCGTTCCTGTTGAGGTAGTAACCATCCCTGGTTCATTCATCACTTTTTGAAGATCCAGATCCAGCTCCTGTAACCAGTCAGGACACATCTATACAAAGAATTTGAAGACCAGCTCCTGTAACGGGTCAGGTAATCATTTTCTTTTCATGTATGCAAGTTCTCGCTAAGGAAACTCTTACGCGATCGACACCCAGATGGCATCTATAAGCCCATCCACTCATCAATCATCTCTTAGCATGGCATCTATAAGCCTATCATCCTATCCATCAATCTCCAAATGGCATCTGTAAGCCCATTCCCATCATCACTCTACTATGTGAGCGCAAATTTCTGGGCACTTTAGTGTTCAATCATCTTCCACCTTCGGATTACGAAAGGCACGCCAGCCAATCTACATCCTCAGGTCTAAGAAGATTGAACAGGGGCAACTGTTGTACCCCAAAATTTACCCTCCCATATTCTTCAAATTTGCCAAGTCAATGCTTCAAAATTCCCCAAGGGTTGCACAGTTCAAGGGCCTCCTAAACAGTCAAAAACTAGGGTTTTGGTCCTGACAAAGAAAATGAAGTTTCCAAGGGTCCAATCAAGTCCCACATGCCTATAAACATGTTCAAGCATCCTTATACCAAGTTTCAAGACTTACAGCACAAAATTGCACAGTCAAAAACCCTAATTGCACTACAGTCAACTGTAGGGGCAAAATGGTCATTTGACAGTCAAAAGTTCAAATTTTTGGTCAACATCTCATTTTGAAGCCACAAACATCATTTGATCAATTCTTGATCATGATTCTCAAAGCTTGGCTCAAAAAGTCTCAAGATGCAAAAGTTTCCATATTTGGACAGTTGAAAAAGTCAACTGTAACTTGACCAAGGCATAACTTTCACATGGATTATCAGAAAAATTCCATCCAAAGCTCATTTTGAAGAGAATGACTTTTTCTACAACTCCTCTTCACACTTCAAGTCCAAGAAATGCTCTCACAAAAAGTTATCAATTTCAACATTATAGGTCATTTTCAAAAGTCAACAAAAAGGGACTTTAAGTCAAAGGCCATAACTTGAGATTGGTAAATCAAAATGACATGGGACCAAAGGCATTGGTTAGAGGACTTCAAGACCTTTCCAAAATGTCCAAGAACCTGAGCAAAGCTTAAAAATTGAGCAAGATATGCCTTGTGGAAGTTGGAAAATTTTTGGGTATTTTGAAAAGTCAACTTTGCTTCAAATGTCTTAAAAATGCTAATGGGCCACATTTTCTTCCAAGATTCATCATCCAAAGCATGTGCACGACCATCTGGACCAAAGGGAAGTTTTTCATCATTTTTATTTATTTATTTGAATTTTTAATTGCCAATAATTCATTTAATTAAAATAAATATGTGGAAAATACCAAACCAATGCAATCAAATCTTTTTATACATGAAATAGCCTCAAGATTTCGTGCATGATCAGATTTGGAAAGAATCATGGTAATTGGACATGATTTGAAGCAAATATGCATGAAAAAGATTGGAAAATATATGCCATGAAAATCAATATCCATTCCATCAATGCAAAAGGTTTTTTGATCCAAATTTGAACCCTAATCGTTCACACATATATACTCATGCAAACCCTATTCCAAAGGACCTCTGAGCTGCGCCAGAATTGAAGAAACACTTTTGCATTTTTTGTGAAAAACTCAAGAACTGAAATCACAATTGCAATGCTTTTCAAGATCAAATAACCACTCCATTAGCTTGCCAAGGTTACCAGGAGACTATTCCAATCAAGAACATTGTCCCATACTCAAGGAATTGGTATATCAGAGTCAAACTTTTCACGAAAATATCCATAATCGTATCATGAATTTTATGCATTTTTCATGTGTTTCCTTTACTGATTTACACTAATTGATTGATTCTGAAGCTAACCCTATAGTTTGATTGGGTTTTTATGCATTGTACGTGATTTCACCATTAAAGCCAGCTAGGGTTCTTCAAACTTGAAATTGGGCGTTTCTGAATACTGTAAAATTAGAACACCTTAATACCATGGTTGAAATCAGGGAGCTTGGACGAATATAATACACCCCTCGCGCCTAATTTATGTGGTCATCTGGGCTATTCGCTATTATTGAAAAGTGCATATTTGGGGGGGGGGGGGGGGGGGGGGGTTCAAAACCCCCGCTAACTCTTTTATGTTTCAGGCAAAAACACAAACGAGGAAGAAGAAGATGAGGTGTAAGGCGTTGGTTGGTCCATTTGAATTTCGCGCGGAAAAAGGGCATTAACGTTTGTTTTATTTTATAATGTTTATTGGTTATATAATATACAAAGGAACACAACAGCGCGGTTGGCAGGCATGTGCATTGGTAATCTCTAGGACCTGGGTTCGATCCCCAGGTCCCCCTTTCCATTCCATGTTATTTTTCTAATAATGATCTTATGCAGTTCAAGCTTCAGTGTCCACCATGCAACTCACAATCCAGGCATGCCACGCATCTCATGATCCCAATCAAAAGGTGGAGATTTGAAGAACATGATGTGCCTCAGTCAATGCACCCACACGCTCTCAAAAAAGTCAAACAAAGACCATAAGCATTGGGCCCAAATTGCTGGGATAAAACCTCCACTTGGGGTCAGCACCCCCTAGGGTTTGTGTTCACTTTCTTTTTCTATTATTTTTTATTATTTGTTTAATTTAATTAATTTCCATTTTAATCTTTAAATTAATTTAGTTTCATAAAATATAAAATAACAAAAAATCAGAAAAGAAAAAAATTAAATATATTTTATTTAACTAATATTTTTGTAAATAAAGTCTTGTATCAATTAATTAGTTTTTATTCTAGGGTTAATTTTAATATCTTTTCTTAATAAATTAAAAAACTTGTAGAATTAGGTTTAATTATTTTAATTACTCTTTTTCTTTTATTTTCTCATCACTAATAAATAATTATTTATTTTTATAAATCAAATTGCATTAATTAATTAGGTTTAATTTTAGGTAATTTTCATATTTTCTTAAAAAATTAAAAAAAATAGCTAGAATTAGGTTGAAATTTCATTTAATTCACATAAAAATTCATAAATACCAAAAAACCTCAAAAACAATTTCTTTTTTTATTTTAATTTAATTAATTTGTAAATAATAATTTAATTTCATTAAAAAGGGTCCAACGCCCTCGCTTTCAATTTTAATCCAATTCGCGCATTTTATTTTATTTCTTTTAAATATTGATGTAATTCTCCCAAAGCCATGTAACTCGGACATTTTATATTTTTCGCACTTTACTTTATTTTATTCAAATCGGGTCCTGAATTTTAATTTGGCGATGTGGACCCGCGCCTTTGTAATAGTTTAGGAACTTTATCTTTCCGCAACTTTTTAACTGTTAATTAAATCGCATGCAAGAATGAATGACTAAATAAAAACAAATGCGTAGATCACCATAATATGACAAGACAAAAATAAATGAATCTGACACACGAATCACACACCACCCCTAGGGTACGCCTCACTGTTGCCTTGCCTCGAAAGGTGATCATCGAGTAGAGGATGTCTTAGTAAGTCCTCATGATCCGGGAACCTGGCATGAGGGTAGCTTCTAAGGTATCTTCCCATTGCTCTGGTGATCACCATGTCCCGAATCTCGAATTGACCCAAACACCTCCAACGGTGGTGCTACCTACCTCTCAATGGTGGGATGGCACTACTTTAAAGGACATTTACACAGACTAATTCCTTAGGGTAGGTAGACAACTCTAAGATACTTGCTCTAATTTCAAACAAATCAAAAAATACTTTTCACACCGACACCTTTTCAAAAAGCTTTCGAAAGCAATTTTTCAAAACACTCTTGAGGACCGATACAAGAGTCGAACTGGAATTTTCAAAGAAACTTTTAAAAACCCACAGTTGAAAAGCAAACAAACCATTTTGAAAACACAAGTGAGCAAGTATCTAAGAGCCCATGGATAACCATGGATAGAAAGGGTGCTAACACCTTCCCTTTCTATAACCTACCTCCCGAACCGAGAGCAATCTCTTTAAGGAATTTTTCTGTGCTTTTTGTCCTTTCCATTTGGAGAAAATAAAAGACGGTGGCGACTCTTGCTTCCGCGACATTTCGCAAACCAGCGTTTAACAGTCAGTTCCAGATCCACCGATCACAGAACTGGCGACTCTGCTGGGGATAAACTTATAAAGTGAGGTGTACCTTAGGGTTAGTTCATAATTGTGGTTTTCAAACTGTATTACTTTGCTTGCTTTAAATTTGTGGGACTGTCTTGGGAGTTCTATAGATCCTAACCCGGATCTGGGGGATACCTTCTTAGAAAGTAGCAACAAGGCTGTGAGGGAACTGTGCGGGGGTATACCGACATGGTTGAAACAGTCTGCTACGTTGATGTGGCACTTGGTGTGTACCGGTAACCCCTTGAGTTCAGTCAAGGAGAGTACGGGGCCTCCGCGTGGTGTAATGAAGCATCAACAGACCTTAGGAACCTTAATTGAACCATCTTGGCCTCTTTAGGGCAGTGAGATAACTGACTTTGGTGCAGTCTGAGATTGGTTGATACTCGATACTACACTCAATTGAGGGTTGTTTTCTTGGAATATTTCGGTCGCCAGTTCAGTGGCTAAATAGAAACGATGAACAATGAAAGCAATCCAATGATATTGGGACCCTTAGAACCCGGTTACTTTGATAGGACAGGTTTGAGCCCACCAACTTCAAGAGGGTAATACCCATACCCCATGCTGGCCTAAAATCTAAGGGCTGTGGTGTGACTTGTGTGCCTTCCAACTTGACTACTTGCATGCTTGTTATCTGACACTTGAGTTTCTTGCAGGTTTTGTTTACAGTCCTTAATTGGGACTCATAACAGGGTTTACTAAGTCTCTTGCAGGTTTTGTTTATAGTCCTTAATTGGGACTCCTAACAGAGTGTACTGAGTTTCTTGCAGGTTTTGGTTTGCAGTCTTTAATTGGGACTCGTAACAGGGTTTACCTACATTACCCCATGCATAGCATGACATCATACCATTGCATACATCCTGCATAAAAAACTAATCCATTTCAAGGATCTCAAGGGCTTATGATGCAGGTCATGATGAATCAAACTGTCCAGCAAGGGGCAAAGGGGATTTATTTTCCTCCAGCCAAAACATGATAATTGGAGTCAGAGGCTATGACCCACTTGATATGGTAAGCTCTGACTCTTGAAGAAGGTTCCCCTAACCAAGGTTGCTTGGAAATGAAAACCAGACATGATGACTAAAGTCAGGGGCTATGACCCACTTGATATGGTGAGCCTTTGACCCTTGAAGAAGGACTCTCAACAACGTGAAGTTCCTTCAATCGAGCTACCGGACCCAAATTCTAACAAATTTTCTTGTTTATCCCGCGAGGTCCTTGAAAACATTGCATGCATATCATACATATCATTGCATTACAGGTATCCCTTTTGCAGGTCACTTACCTTTGTCGCTGTTTATTTCAGCAATGGCTTCCCAACAAGATAACCAGGACCTTCTTGCTCAAGAGACCCAGTTCAGGGAAATCCTCCTGAATCTATCCAAGGGGCAGGAGGAGCTGAGAACACTTCTCATGGAGACTTTGGTCAGGAACGGCGCTGAGGACGAACGGCTGAAACATCTGCAAGCTGAAGTGGATGCATTGAAAGCCCAGATGTTGGGGCAGGGTGACTATCATCCAAGATTTATCTCAAAGACAAGATGAGCTCGGGGTTCTCGTCCACCAATTGCTTCAGGGTAACCAACTGGGGCAAGCATCTAAGGTTAAAGAGCCAGTCATCATTCAACATCTTTGAGACAAGGATATAAAGGGAGAGCTCCTCAAATGGCCCCAGTGGCACAAACTCAGCATTAACTTCACCAGCTTCAGCCAGACAGGCCCAGGAGATAATTCACCCAGCTCAACATATCGCTGTTTCAAGCTTTACAACGCCTGTTGAGGTTGAATCTGATCACGTTAAGGGCTCATCCCCGGAACCCCCAACACAACATCTCCTATCTATGATCCTAATAAAAGGTGTGCCTACCACTCTGCCAGTCCAGGACATGATACTAATGAGTGTTGGGCTCTGAAAAACAAGATCCAGGACCTGATTGATGAAGGAGCATTGGAGTTCACCCAAGATGGTCAAGCTGAGTTTTTCTACCATCCCTCCAAGACTCACCAGTTGAAGTGACAAGCCCTGAGACTAGAAAACTTTTGTTCATTCGAATGTTCAAGTTGTGTTGTTCCTTGATTGCTTAAACAATTTATTCATGTTAAACGTTGTTATTCCATTAATGCATCGCTTATGTCTATTTTGAATCAATATATTCGCATTCGCTATTTTTTATATTTTTTCTGATGTCAACTCTCAATTAATAATTCTGAGCCTCTTGAGGGAGGATGACGAAAACGATACCATGATCCTTACAGTATGCTTTTGAACAGACCCCGCTAATGAGGTACAGGCATTGTTTCAATCCCTAAACACTGGAGTTATAAGGATGATAATCCCTCGTCAACCCCTCTGAGCCAAAGAAGTAGGAGTTTTTCTTTTCGAAAATTAAAACCCTTTATCATAACCTGGGGCAGGGTAGTTCTCTCAGTTGATCCAAGTGCATAACGAATGGCACCAAAGAGGTCCTTACAAAAAAAAAAGACAATGATGGTTCCGAATAATCAGTAAAGAAAGGCAGTCATTATCTTTCAAAATAAGAACCCATTAAGTCAAAACCTAGGAAGGAGACTTACAAAACTGGGGCATCCCGCTGACTGTAATCACAAAAGAAACAGTTCAGGCAAAATTTAGGGATAGAAAAATCAAAAAGAAAGAGGTCGTACAAACCCTCAATAACAAAAAGGAATGGCTGCCTATTCAAAATAAATCATCAATATCCGAATCATCACCGAAAAATCAGAGCAAAGACTCAAACAAGGTCTAACGTATGATCAACTGAGTTTAGGTTTGGAGAACATCACGAAGAGCGGGTGGGTACAAATAAAATTTGAGCCTATATCCTTTGTTTCTTAAACCATGAACCAGGCCACGTTATAACCCTTAAAAGTCCTAGCTGAAGCATGGGTTGGTTCGAAAGCATACTGTTACAAAAGGTATCCCGACTCCTTAAGGCTCACGGTAAATACGGAGTTGACATCACGTTTTACAAACATTCACTTGTTTTATGAAAAAGAATGCATTTTCAAAATCTTCAAGACAGACATAAGCTTTGCATTTTTAACATAACTTTGTTTGCATATAACTATTTGTTTGAACAACAGGGAAATTCGCACGATGAATGTCTAATGAACAAAAGCACTTCCAATCAAGGGGCATGGCATGAATATTGTCCATCATCTGGGGCAATCCAATCAAGATTCGAAGAATCTCTCAAAGGCCAAATAGCCTGGGGCAAATCTCCGCCTGAGTCACTTGGGGCATTCCAACAACGAATCTTGCCTGATCAAACACCTTCTGGTGGCATGACAAAACATTCCTAACAGGGGCAACTCCTTACTTTCTGAGAGCGTGGACATAGTCGAAAAAATACTACGCACAATCAAAGACCCGCTAGGTTGACATACCTAGGCAAAAATAAGGGATGAAATAAAAATTTGTACACCCGGCAAGTCGAAAACCTGAAAAGGCGGCTTGGGCAGAAATGGGTATCCCGATGGACTGAAAACCCGAAAGGGCGGTCCAGGCAAAAGTTAGGGATCAAAGCGTACGACTATGTCCCGTCATCTTGTCACCCGCCTACCAGAAGTAGGTCTGTCCATCAACAAGCTATCAGCACCTCACAGGTCTTCCTCTCCCACCTCAGAAACAGGGGCAATGATGAGCCGTCCAAGCGATCTAATTGCTCTATCCACAAGACCAAGGTAGGTTCAGCTGAAGAACATAACCAGATATCTTAATCCCCCAGAGAGTGAGCCAGCAAGTCAGTACACTCTCCCCAAGCAGAGTTACAGTCAGCCTTAAGAAAGTTGGGTATCCTCCAGCAGATCTCAACATTCCCCAGCGCAATATATATGCACTCTCCCCAAGCAAAGCTATACTATCAAACTTAAGGAAGTTGAGTATCCTCCAACAGATCTCAACATTCCCCGGCACAGCATATACGGATATTCTTAACAAGCGTCCCCGACAATCTTGGCCTAAAGATTGTTCCCCGGAGGTATATCAAACATTCAATGGAGCCACTTCCTCGATACAGTTCAAAACTTCCCCAGGAGAGTCCAATCTAGTTCCCAAGGGAAGTTGGAATCCATCTCCCCAAGCAGTAAGCTTATCCCCGGTAGATTCTGGAAGCTTATCCCCGTAGAGCATGAACGCGTCTCCCGGCTTTATTAAAAGAGTTATTTCCCTACCAGGATATAACTGGGTTATCCTCAGCCAAAAGCCACGGAAAGAACGTCCTCGACGAAGTCTTCTTGTCCCCAGCGAAGTCTGTTAAACACTTCCAACACAACAAGGGTATCCCCAACAAGTTATTATCAACATTCCAACAAAGTATCTCTCTCCCCACAGAGTATTTCTCCCCAGCAAGATCGTTAGAGTACTTTTCTCCCCGCAGAGTAATTCATTCGTCAAGTTTATTCCCCAACGGAGTCATCTTCTCCTACCGGTATTCTTGCAACTATCATCCCCAGCGGAGGCAAAAATCTATTCTTCAACATCAGCCCAGGAGTGACTTCCCGGCACCCGTCAAGGATTTACTTTCCTAGACAAAAAACATACATTCATAAACATCGCACTTCCATACATTATAGCATGCATATACGCATCATATCTTACAAATCTCATTTATATTAAGAACAACATTGCTTGATCCATATCATACATTGCATATGACTGACCTTTACCTTTCAGGAAAGATCCAGTTAAAGTTATCAAGCTATATTTCAAGACCTTGTCTGGTTCAGTTAAGTCGACCCTAAGACTTTTCTGTTTCTTATCCAGTCAAAGGCCTTCTCTGGTTCAGTCAGATCGACCCTAAGATCTCTCTGTTTCTTATCCAGTTGAAGATTTCAAGACCTAGACCGGTTCAGTTAAATCGACCCTAAGATTTATCTGTTTCTTATCCAGTCAAAGGCCTTCTATGGTTCAGTCAGATCGACCCTAAGATCTCCCTGTTTCTTATCCAGTTGAAGATTTCAAGACCTAGACCGGTTCAGTCAGATCGACCCTAAGATCTCCCTGTTTCTTATCCAGCCAAAGGCCTTCTCTGGTTCAGTCAGATCGACCCTAAGATCTCCCTGTTTCTTATCCAGTTGAAGATTTCAAGACCTAGACCGGTTCAGTTAAATCGACCCTAAGATTTTTCTGTTTCTTATCCAGTCCAAGGCCTTCTCTGGTTCAGTCAGATCGACCCTAAGATCTCCCTGTTTCTTATCCAGTTGAAGATTTCAAGACCTAGACCGGTTCAGTTAAATCGACCCTAAGATTTTCCTGTTTCTTATCCAGTCAAAGGCCTTCTCTAGTCCAGCTAAATCGACCCCTAACAGATTTTCCTGATAAAGACTCAGTAGAAGATATCCAAGATTCTCTCAGCGTTACTGTTGAGGTTGAAGTCGCCTATGGTTCTCTCTCCGTTACTGCGGAGGTAGTAATCGCCCAAGATTCTCTCAATGATACTGTTGAGGTTGAAGTCGCCTATGGTTCTCTCCCCGTTACTGCGGAGGTAGTAATCGCCCCAAGATTCTCTCAGCGTCACTGTTGAGGTTGAAGTCGCCCAAGATTCTCTCAGCGTTCCTGTTGAGGTAGTAATCGTCCAAGGTTCTCTCACCGTTCCTGTTGAGGTAGTAACCATCCCTGGTTCATTCATCACTTTTTGAAGATCCAGATCCAGCTCCTGTAACCAGTCAGGACACATCTATACAAAGAATTTGAAGACCAGCTCCTGTAACGGGTCAGGTAATCATTTTCTTTTCATGTATGCAAGTTCTCGCTAAGGAAACTCTTACGCGATCGACACCCAGATGGCATCTATAAGCCCATCCACTCATCAATCATCTCTTAGCATGGCATCTATAAGCCTATCATCCTATCCATCAATCTCCAAATGGCATCTGTAAGCCCATTCCCATCATCACTCTACTATGTGAGCGCAAATTTCTGGGCACTTTAGTGTTCAATCATCTTCCACCTTCGGATTACGAAAGGCACGCCAGCCAATCTACATCCTCAGGTCTAAGAAGATTGAACAGGGGCAACTGTTGTACCCCAAAATTTACCCTCCCATATTCTTCAAATTTGCCAAGTCAATGCTTCAAAATTCCCCAAGGGTTGCACAGTTCAAGGGCCTCCTAAACAGTCAAAAACTAGGGTTTTGGTCCTGACAAAGAAAATGAAGTTTCCAAGGGTCCAATCAAGTCCCACATGCCTATAAACATGTTCAAGCATCCTTATACCAAGTTTCAAGACTTACAGCACAAAATTGCACAGTCAAAAACCCTAATTGCACTACAGTCAACTGTAGGGGCAAAATGGTCATTTGCACTACAGTCTCATACGATTATTTTTATTATTGATGTAACTGCGTCTGGTTTGTAATAGCTAATTAGGGTTTTTTATTTCCGCACTTTATTTTTTCAGTCATTCTTTATGCATCTACACCAAAGCCCTGTAATAGCGTACGACCCTTTATTTTCCAGCTTTTATATTCTATATATACTCGTATATAATTGTTAGAAACCTAGGCGTGCATGATTAATCAATCAATCAATCAGTAGATCACTGAATTAGAAGATAAATATCTGAAAAAACACAGCGTTGCACACTTGCACCCTTAGGGCATGCCTCACTCGGTTTCCTTCGAATTACGGTCACAATTCTCGAAACGTGAGAATTCTCCATGGTTGTCCTTAAGTCCAGAGATCACTAGTCCCTCGATGACCCTCTCGACTGTTGCCTCGGTATAAAAGTGATCTTAGGGCTTTAGGATAGTTACTAAGAGATCTTTCCCCGTTGCCTTAGTGATCGTTTGTCCCTTTCGATAGTCCCTCAAACATCCAACGACTAGGGCTACCTACTCACTAATAGTAGGATAACTCTGTCTAAAGGATAGGGAGAAAAGAACGACTTTTTTCGAGTAGGTAGATAACTGTCAGGTACTTGCTCAAAAATGATTTTTACACCCTACACTTTCAAATACTTTTCAAACAAAAATTTTCAAAAACATTTGTTTTGTCAACACTCTTGAGGACTAATACAAGGGTTATCATAAAGCGAATCGCCACACTAAGGCATTTTCAAACAAATACTTTTTCACACAAACACGAAAGCAATTTTCAAAAATGAGCAAGTACCTAAGAGCCCATAGAAAACTACAGATGGAAAGGGTGCTAACACCTTCCCTTTTCATAATCTACCCCCTTACTCAGAAACTCTCGAAAAAAGGCCTTTTTTATATTCTTTTCACCCTTTCCTTTGTTGGATAAAAGAAAAGTCGGTGGCGACTCTTGCTTACTGCAACATTTGCAAACAAAAAATGCAAACCAGTATTAACAGTTGGTTCTGCCACTATATCACAGTTGATCACGATTCATTAAGAAAACTCAATATTCGTCAAAAGTCAAAAGTTACTAAATTAGGGTTTTCTTAAAGAGAAGTCAACTAAACTTTGACCAAGCATAACTTTCACATACTTCATCAAAAATTCCTCAACCAAATCTTATCTTGAAGGAAATTCAATTCTCTACAACTTTATCTCTCTAAGCTCAAGGCCAAAAATGTTTCATCTGAGAGATATGAGCCAAAATATTGCAGGTCATTTTAAAAGTCAACAAAAAGACATTCTTGGTCAAAGCAATTTACACCAAGTTAAAGACTCCAAATGAAAAACTTACCAACATGGAAGTTGTAGGAGACATCATGAGGTTTCAGAAAGTCATAGATCATCTTCATATGATAAAAATTGAGTGAGTTGTGATTCGTGTAAGTTGGGCAATTTTGAGAAAATGCATGAAATCCAATTTGAGCAAATTTGAATTGTTGGGCTAATAGGCCTATCTTTTAAGGTCCAAACATGTTTCTAACCTTATAATAGACCTCCGAATCCATTCATTTATTTTTGTGGTTTTTATTTTATTCAATTAAAAGCAACATAAATCAAATAAAATACCAAATAAATGATATAAGGCATGTGGATCTATTTTAGAATCAAATCATAAACCCAAAAAGCTGGTGACAACTTGAAAAAAATGTGTAGAGATGATTCGTACATGATTGGCCTAAAAAAGAAAGATTTCATGAAAAAATTCCAATCAAATATTTGGTCATGAGATACAAAGATTTTATTCACGTTTCTTGACCTAAACCACTCTCCTATAAATACATAACATGTTTAGACCATTAAGGATACAAAAATTGCCTCAAGAACATACTCTCAAAATCTCAAATTTTCTCAAAACTAGGGCAACTTGAAACCCTTGTATCCAGCCTCTTTCAATTTATTCCAACAACCCTATCATGTTCCCGGGGTTCCAAAGAATCCATCCCAACCATCCTTGAAGCAATTCCACGTCCAAAATAGCCATATCCAATTGCACCGGTTTGGGTAATTTTCGTGAATCTCAAACTTTTAATCTGTGAATATTTAATAAATTTGATGCATGTATACATGTTCATGATCATTTTTAGGACTATTTTGATCCATTATTTGCAAGCTTTGACGCAGGGATCGTGATATTCTTTTATTAGAGTAGCTTGAAACTTTTTCATCGAGTCTCACGATACAAACCTTTTTAGGCTAAACTAACACCACCATTGGATTCGCAAGGGTAAAATTAGGGGGATAGGATCCATTTTATGATCTAACTCATGTTGTTTTTGCAGGTTGAGATTGGACTTACCGGAGAAGACGACCGGAGCTAGGGCTCTGGCGCTTCTCTAATTTAATTGTTTTTATCATATATATATATATATATATATATATATATATATATATATATATATATATATATATATATATATATATATATATATATATATATATATATATATATATATATATATATATATATATATATATATATATATGTTTCTATTCTATAACAAAAACAAAACAAATCGCAGTTAGTTGAAGACGGAGGCCTGTAACGTAAGGAGCGTAGGCTCGATTCCTGCGTTTTATCAATTTATTTTCTTTTTCAGGATTTCAATGCAGGTTTACTATATATTGATCAATCATATTCCTAAACAAAAAATTTGCGATGGCGCAGTGGTTGGAAGGTAATCTGTACGATCCAGGCCGTGAGATCAATACCCACCCCATGCATTCTTTTTTACCCTATTTTCATTCTAACCCTATTTTTTCTATTTTCTTTACTAACTATTTTTATTTAAACATTAACTAACCTAACTTTTTCCAACACTTTAACAAATTAGGGTTAGGGTTTTTAATTAGTAATTAAATTTTTGACATTTTTTAACTAATTAATGAATTAATTAACCTTTTTCTCAAATATTAAAATCAATTAGAAACAATTAGGTTTTAATTAATTATTAACACTTAAACTGTTTTCTACAAAAACACCAAAACAAAACATTTTTTCTAACATTCGTTTTCTCATCTTTTTGCTATTTAATTTTCCTAGAAAACTGTATAGGTTTCCACAATTGATGTAATTGTGTAGATTTCTTTTCTCTCATTTTTCTAATTATGTATCTGCTCCGAGGATGTAATAGCGTAGGTTTACTTTCTCGCAAATTTTTATACTTATGTATCTCTATCAAAGCCATGTAATAGCATAGAACTTTACATTCCACACTTTATTTTTCTATATATATATTTAAATGTTAGTAACTAGGGTTTGCATGGCAAGACTAAAAAAAATGTAGAAAACCCTAATTCTTAAGATAGATAACTGAATTAACACACTTCACTCACTTTGCACCTCTAGGATAACCTCTCTTGTTGCCTTATGAATATTGGTCACGTCCCTCGAAAGTGGGGATACTTTAGCAAAATTCCCTCGATCAAATCATCATAGTCCCTTAAAATAAAGATCACAGTCCCTCGATGATCCTCCGAGTTGCCTATAAAATGATGATAGTCCCTCTGATACAAATTGCTAAAGTATCCTTACATGTTTCCTTCGATGACCATACGATGACCCTACGTTTGTCCCTTCACATATAATACATGGGATTAACTACCAACTAATTGTATGGATAATACTATCTCTAAAGGAGAAGGAAAATAACAAGAAAGCCCTTAAGTGGGTAAGAACTCCTAATTGCTTGCTCACAAACTTTTCTCACAAACAATACATTTTTCACACTACTTTTCAAACAAATATTTTCAAAAACACTTTGTATACATTCTTGAGGACTGATACAAGAATCATTACAAAGTTAGCCTTACATTGTCATTTCAAAATATTTTCAAACAAATCAAACACACAGAGAAAGTTTTCAAAAGTGACCTAAGCAATTAAGAGCCCGTAGATAACTACGGCTGAAAAGGGTGCTGACACCTTCCCTTTTCATAACTTACCCCCCGAACTCAAAATCTATCAAAGGTATTTTCTGTTCTTTTCACCTTTTCAAAATATTGGATAAAAGAAAAATCGGTGGGGACTCTTGCTATCCATACATTTGGATAAAACCAAAAAAGTATGTTCTCTTACCGTGTTACACCATGACCAGATAGAGATAGAGAATTTCTTCCTTATCTAGTCGCGAAAGGACTGGTGGTTATGATGGTGCCTGCTTGAGGTGGATGAGGGAGCATTCACACTCCTCGGTCCACTCGAAGGTTTCCTCTTTATGAAGAAGCTTGAAGAGGCGAAGTGCATCGTGGGAAGATTTTTCCACGAAGCGGGATAATGAGGTGAGCTTTCTATTTAGAATTTTGGTTGATTTCTTTGAGTTTAGTGTTGGAAACTCAGAAAATTCCTGGAATTTTTCAGGGTTAGCTTCGATTCTTTCTTCTGTTAGGTAGAAATCGAGGAACTTGCCTGCCCCTACGTCGAATGTGCATTTTCTGGGTTGAATCGCATTCTGCATTTCCTTGCTTGATCGAAGAATTTCTTTAGGTGGAGAGCATGGTCAGTTTCCTCTTTGGATTTGTCGATTATGTCGTCCATGTAGACCTCAAGCATGTCTCCAATTTCTCCTTGGAAGACCTTGTTCATCATCTATTGGTATGTAGCACCTACGTTCTTCAGACTGAAGTGCATTACGTAGTAGTAATAGTTTACTTACTCGGTCATGAAGGTGGTGTACTTTTTGTCAGTCTTTGCCATAGGGATCTGGTTGTATCCTGAGTACGCATCCATGAACAATAGCAATTTAAAACCTGTAGAATTATCATCTAATTTATCTATATAGAGGATAAGCATCTTTGGGCAAGCCCTATTTAGGTCAGTATAGTCAATGCACATGCGCCATTTTCCATTATATTTCTTTATGAACACTACATTAGATTACCAGGTTGTGTATTAGGATTCACAAATAAAATTTTCCTCTAGGAGGTCTTTAGAAGCTTTCCCAGCAGCCTCTGTTTTCTCTAGGGACTACAGGCGCCTACATTGGGCAACTGCCTTAAGAGCAGGATCTATCGTCAGATGGTGGCAAGATATCTCTGGATCCAAGCCAGGCATCTCTGTGCGTTCCAGGCGAACAAGTATGCATTTTCCTTTAGGAATGCCTTCAGTTGTCTTTTTTCCAAGTCGGGGAGGTCAGTGCCTTTTCTAACTCCTTTGGATGGATCGGCACTGAGGGGGATGATTTCTAAATACCCATCCGGGATTGGGTGCATAGGATGCACGGGCTCTTTATTGCTTGTTGACGAGGAAGAGCTTTCCGCGTCCAATAGGGGCTTTTCCCCTTCCTCTTCTACTCTCTGAGATCTTCTTTTGTGAACCGACTGTCAAGGTCTATTATGTTGACAAGCGACAGTGGTCTTGGCTCTTCGAAACTACTGGGCATGGAAGGTTGGTTGGTTTTCCTAGGTTATATGCTAATGGAGCTCAAACCCTTAGCTACTACAATAAAGCATCTTCTTGTTGTCTGAATGTCCCCGTGGAGGGTGGCGACGAGTCCCTGCTTGGTGTAGTATTGCATCTTCAGGTGAGCAGTGGAGGGAACCGATATCAGTTCGGCTAAGGTAGGCCTCTTGAATATGCACTAATACAATGATGGGAAGTCCACCGCAAGGAACTGCGTCTTGATCGATCTAGCAGTCTCTTCCGCCCTGAATGTGATGATTTTCTCAACATATCCCTAGGGTTTGGTTTCAAAGCCATTGAACCCTTGGAGGTCAGATCCTACATAAGGGGTTAAGTGGGTCTCATTGAGCTGTAGGGTAGAAAACAATTGGGAGTACATTATATCCAATGAACTTCCTTGATCAACCAAAATGCGCCTGACGTAAAAATTTGATATTCGTGCTCATATGAGCAGAGGAAAACTAGAGTTGGGAGCTCCATTGGGTAACTCTTCTCGGTAAAATGAAATGGGAACAAAGCTTTCCCTAATCTTATCAAGAGTGGCACTCTTACCGGAGATAGTTTCCATAAGTTTTTTGAATCTTCTCTTGACTGAGCCCACCGTATATTTATTAAAGCCCCCGCTAGATATAACCATTACTGTGGGAAATGTCTCCCACTGATTGTGGGTGGTGAAGTACATAGGGACTTCGTCTGGGTCGGGGAAGTAAAAGTTTTATGACCGAGTGATGCTCAAGGAAACAAGCATGAGGCTTTTGTCAGATGAGGGATTTTCCTCTTCAACTTTCTTAGACTCATAGGCATCCTTGCGGGTGCTTTCTTTCTTTTTATATTGTTTGAGATGCCCATTTAGGATGAGTATCTTAATGGAATCCTTCAAGTGGATGAAGTCTTCTATATTGTGTTTATGACTTTTATGAAACCGGCAGTACTTGCTTTTGTCCATCATTGGCTTGGACGATGTTTTTCGGGGAAAATAAACCCTAACTTGCTTGAACTTGGAGTTTGCGTATTCAGTCAGAATACGCTCACGCGAAGCATTGAGAGGGGTGTAGTCGTGAAAACAGCCAGTGGGCCCCTTGTAGTCTCTTGAATCATGGTGTTTGTCATCCCTTTTCTTTTTTTCTCCCTGAAGGGATGTCAAGGGCTAGTCATTTTTTAAACTTTTGCATTCTCACGATGCAGCGACTCTCGCGCATTGTTAGCAGACTCTTTCTCCTCGTACTAGATGTACGTCTGTGCTTTAATTAGGAGGGAGTCCAGCATTGCAGGAGTTTCTATGCCGACTGTTTTAGCGAAGTCAATGTGATAGTGTAAGCCTCACTTGAGGAGATATTTCTTCATCCCGTCCATCGTGAAAACCTAAACGACTTTTTATTTGAACCTTTCAATATACACTCGGAGGGACTCATCCTTCCCCTGGATGATGGCCTCCAGCGCCACTTCTAATTTGGGGTGTCGGCGACATGCTATGAAATGCATGGAGAATTGTATCCCTAAACCCTTCCAAGAAGTGATAGACTCATCGGGGAGGCTCTTGTACCAAGCCATGGCTCCCTTTCTGAACTTTATCAGGAAGAGTCGACATTAGATTGCTCCTCGGCATCCTCTGTAGTCGAGCAAAGAATCAATGTTCTCATCAGGATCCATTGTCCCATCGTATGTCCCAAGTGTGAGGGCTTCTCCAGGCCGACAAGAAGCGGGGTCTCCATGATTTCTCTAGATAACGGGCCGTGGGGCTCGTCACCATCGCTATGATCGGGAGATACTGGTGGAGAGTAGTTGTTTCTTCCTCGTTGGGGGTTGTTGTCTCGAAGAGGAGATGTACTTCTTTGTTTGCGCTTCAGCTTAGGTGATGGTGAGCGGTTGTCATTTGGTCGTATATTACCCTTCCTTTTCTTGGTGATAGCGTCGATCTTTTTGGGGAGGGATGCAACCTTGTTTCTTGAGAAACAAGATTTCTTGCTTCCCTTGTGTGGGACGGAGGCCATGCCTTGATGGTGATGGTCTGCGAGAGTCCAGTCATCGGTATCTCCAAGGGGGAGATCTTGACAGGCGATTCTTCTCCTAAGCTCTAATCTTGTTGCTCCATTGCAGGATTAGGGCATTGGTTTGGTTGAGAGCGGTGAGCAGAGTTGCTATGACCGGATTGGTGTTGGGTGGGATGGGAACTGGCTGGAGGATTGTTGGTGGGTGTTGTACCCCAAAATTTGCCCTCCCATTTTTCTCAAGACATTGCAAGAAGAATCTCCAAGTGGCTCAAGATTGCTCAAGAGTTGGACAGTCAAATCATCTCCTAAGGCAGTCAATCTCAAATTAGGGTTTTGTATTGCATCAAGGTCCTTACATCCAAATGACCTCAAGTGCTCCCCAAGGTCCTAATATGTTCTCAAGTTCATCCATGTCAAATTTCAAGCCTTGCAGAGGAACTTTGGTCAGTCAATTGCTCAAGAGGCCCAAAAATCGACTGTACTAGGGCAAAAGTCAACTGTGACCTATAACCAGTCAAACTTCAAGATTTTTTTGTCAACATTATCATTTTGAAGGATAATTCATCATTTGATCAAGGGTTGATCATGATTCATCAAGGATTGCTCAAAATTCATCAAGATTCAAAAGTTGCTAAATTAGGGTTTTGTAGGAAAAGTCAACTCAAATTTGACCAAGCATAACTTTCTCATACTTTATGAGAAATGACCCATCCAAAGCTCATTTTGAATAGGATTCAATTTTCTACAATCCATCTTTACACCCCAAGATCAAGAAATGCACTCACAAGAAGTTACAAATTTGGACATTATAGGTCATTTTTTAAAGTCAACAAAAACACCTTTTTTTCCAAAGCTTATAACTTTAGCATGGAATATCAAAATGATATGATACCAAAAGGGTTGGTTAGAGAACATCGTAAAGTTTCTAAAAAGTCATAGAACACGTCCGAAAGTTCAAAATTGAAGAAGTTATGCATTGTTGAAGTTGGGCATTTTTCCAAAATTGCCAAAAGTCAACTATCCCCAAAACTTCAAATTTTGTCAAATGGGCCCACTTTTTTCCACTTGATTTGATCTTGTCACACTACAC
Organism: Vicia faba; assembly: GCA_948472305.1. Classification (NCBI taxonomy): domain Eukaryota; kingdom Viridiplantae; phylum Streptophyta; class Magnoliopsida; order Fabales; family Fabaceae; genus Vicia; species Vicia faba. Next base: position 16,058,102 of record OX451739.1, on the reverse strand, counting down.
ACGTGTCCTATCTTCAGCCGTGTGCCCAATTATTAATTTTTCTATTTTATTTGATTTTTATTGAATTAATTCATTTTTAATCAATTTAAATCCAAATAAAATCTAAATATTGATAACTCGGTATCTTTTTTATTGATATAGGTCTTAAATATCATCATGTACAAGATGAAACTCGTATCAAGCCATGTCATGCACAAAATATTGGAATTTGGACATTTTTGGAAGCTTTGTAATGGAGGATCATATCATATCTCCAAGCATTGATTGGCAAAGATTCAAGTCCAAATATTTGACCTAATACAATGCCTTATACATATACAACACAAAGCATACGAGTTCAGGACCAAGAGGCTGCACAATCTGGAAAACCAAACTTGAAAATTTTTCAAAAAAGCTTGGAATCGAAATCACCCTTGGAGTCCAATTCAAGGCCAAAACTCAATGTGGTTCTCTTGCTAGACATCCACTGAGTCTATTGCAATCAAGAGCAAAGCCATTCGCCTCCTAAAACGCACTGTAAGTCTTCCTGAAAATCGCCCTGAACTCGAAAACGTAACCTCTCATTCTTGCATTTTTTTATAAGTCAGGGACATATTCTTGATCCTTGTTCGATTTCTAAGCTTTCTGTGATATTCAATTGTATTTTTGTAGCCTGTAAAGGCATACCCGAACCTAGGGTTTGGAAGTTTGTTTTTTGGGCATTTTTGCTATAGGTAAAATCAGGACAAACAATGGGCATGGATGGAATCAGGAGAGGAAGACGAACATGGTTGTGGTCTTGGAATTAATTTCCATGGCCTAGAACTCATTGTAGGATGAACCTAGGGATTTAGTTGCGGATTCAAATCCGCAAGAAAAAGAACCAGGTTTCGTTGGAGAAGATGAAGACGTGCCTCTTCCTCATTGGCTGATTTTGAATCTCGCGCGTTTTGTTTTAATTCCAGCGTATTATTTGTTTTTCCCTTATAATAATCATCACCTAATCCACTAACAATATAGGCGCGTTGGCTCAGTGGCTAAGGCATATGTTCAAAGTCTAACAGGACCTGGGTTCGAATCCCAGGTCCCCCAATGCATTTGTGATATTTTTCTCCAGGTACTCCAGCGTGCCTCATGAACTGTGGTCCACCATACGCCTTCAGATCTCAACGTGCCAGATGGCCTCCAGGCCAAATATGATGGTCTAGAAGGGAGATCCATCATACACTCAAGTCAGCGCATGTGTGGAGAATCTGGAAAGTCAACCAGGCTTGAACGTGAATGGGCCTCAAAAATGCCAATCTCACTCCCTTTCTAGGCCCAACACCCCCCTTTGGGTTATTTCTTTTTTCTTTCTTTCTTTTATTTAATTATTTGTTTTATTAATTATTTTTATTACCACTGACCAATTAAAATCTTTTTCTCATAAAATCAAAAATACAAAAATATATTTTATTTATTAAAATTAAATTTATCACTTTTACTTTTTTGTAAATAAACTAATTCAATTAATTTAGTTTAATTAGGTTTAACTTTTAATATTTTTTGCAAAAAATTAAAATTAATATAGAATACTAGGTTTTATTAACTTTGACCAAATTTATTTTATTTCTTCAAATATCCAAAAAAAAATTATTTTCATTAATTAATTAATTAGCTCATTTAATTTGATGTTTAACCTAATTCAATTTCCATTTAATTCAAAAATAAACAAAAAATGCTTTCTTTTAATAAAAGGGGTCAAAACCCTAAAAAAATGCGCCCGATTTAATCTTCTCGCACGCGATCCATATTTTCATATTATTGTAATTGTTTCCCGGAATGTAATAGCTTTTAAATAGGACTTTAATTTATTTATCGCTTTATTTATTTTCCGCACTTTAAATTAAAGGGTTGTCTTTGGCGATGTAAATACCCGACGCTTTGTAATAGTTTAGATTTAATTTCCGCAAATTTAATTTTCGCAACTTATAACTGTTAGATGTTTGGTAATAGGGAATGCATGACAATATCGAATGTATGAACTTAAAATCAACATAGCTCACCCATGACATGTACAAAGATAAAATTAACCGAAATAACACACTCGCACATGCGCACTCTTAGGGTACACCTCACTTGGTTGCCTTCGAACGTGGTCATTGAGTATAGGAAGTTTTAGAGGTCGCCCTCTTGTCCAAAGATCATAGTTTCCTCGAAACGGTTGCCTTGGAAAAATGATCTAAGACATTAGGGTTACCGCTAAGGAGTCCTAACATTGCTTTAGTGACCACAAGTCCCTTAATCGAATTGACCCTTAAAACTCCAACGACGGTGCTACCTACTCATTCATAGTGGGATAGCATTGTCTAAAGGACATTAGTACAGATTGATTCCTTTTTCGAGTAGGTAGATGGTTCTTAAGTACTTGCTCATTCAAAAACAAAACAAAACTTTTCGCACTTACACTTTCTTCAAAACAAAAAACTCCTTTCAAACCCACAAACACAAAGAAAAGCAAATTTTGAAAACACTTTGAGCAAGTACCTAAGAGCCCATGGATAACCATGGATAGAAAGGGTGCTAACACCTTCCCTTTCTATAATCTACCCCCCGGACCCGAGAAACATCTCGAAAAAGGAATTTTTCTGTGCTTTTTTCCTTTCCTTGTTGGATAAAATAAAAGACGGTGGCGACTCTTGCTTACCGCGACATTTTAAGAAAACAAACGCAAAATGCAAACCAGCATTCCAAAACAGTCAGTTCTCTCCCACCGTATCACAGAACTGGCGACTCTGCTGGGGAAGTCTTATAAGTGAGGTGTACCTTAGGATTAGATCATTGTGTTTTCAATTGTATGCTTTATATGATTTATATTTGTGGGCTTGTATCGGAGTTCTATAGATCCTAACCCGGATCTGGGGATACCCTTTAGGTAAGTAGCAATAAACTGTGAGGGAACTGTACGGCATAGACCGATACAGTTGAAACAATAGCTACGTTGGTGTGGCACTTTAGATTGTACCGATATCCCTTGTGTTGGAACGAGGAGAATATGGGTCATCTAAGGGGTCATTAAGCACCAGCTGACCTTAGAACCTTTAAATTGACCAACTTGGCCATAGAATAGTAGAAGTATGCTACACTCATTGAGACTAAACTCTCGCGATGATTCCGGACGCAAGAAAAGGTTTGCTAAACTGGAATTATGATCGATTGAGGGTAGTCAGTGATATTTAGATCCTCTAGAACCTGGTTACTATTTTTAGGACAGGTTTAAAACAACTGAACTGAAAAAGGGTAGTACCTAAGCTCCTTGCCAGCCTGAAATCTAAGGGCTCTCTGTGTGACTTGTTTTCCTTTACCATGTTTGCTATTTGTGGATACTTGTGATGTGCCTTCTATCATGACATCATAACATTGCATACATCTTGCATTGGACTAACCTATTTCAAAGATAGGAGGGATTCATCTTTGCTCTGTTTTATAGGTCATCATGATGCCCATGCGTAAGAACACCATCCGGATCAAATTTGTCCAAGTTCCCACCTTGCTTAAGGATTTGGTTGCAAAGATGCCTGATACCACTTCCTTCCTCAGGAGACATGGTTATCTTCTCAGTTTGGTCATCTCCAAATTGGACGAGCAGATGATGAGTGTCCTAGTCCAGTTCTATGATCCATTGTACCATTGTTTCACTTTCCAGGACTACCAGTTGGTTCCCACCTTAGAAGAATTCTATGATCTGCTCAGTATCTCCATTCTGGAGCAGACCCCGTTTACTGGTTAGGAGAAGATTCTTAGGCCCGAAGAGATTGTTGCAGCCCTTCATTTGACCAAGGAAGAGGTAATGACTAATTAGGAGACTAGAAGTGGATCAAAGGGCTTTCTGACTAAGTTCTTGGTTGGTAAGGCTAACTATATCTGGGATAGTCTGGATTTCAAGGCATTCGAGGATATTGTGGCTCTTCTGATATACGGCTTGGTATTGTTTACGAACTCTGACTCCTTTTTTGATGTGAATGCAATAAATATCTTCATCTCTCGGAATCCGGTACCCACTCTCTTGGGTGACATTCTTCATCAGCTATATGCTCGTACTGTCCGAAAACGGGGAACCTTGATGTGTTGTGCTCCCGTATTGGCGAGGTGGTTTATTTCGCACCTTCCCAAGTCAGTGTTGAAGAATAAAGAAGGCATGGGCTGGGCCTATAGGGTCATGTCCCTCTCTCACAGTGATATCATTTGGACTTTTAAGGGTATGGACGAGGTGGCCATTATTGATCATTGTGGGGAGTACCCCAATGTTCCACTGCTAGGAACCCATGGAAGAATTTCTTACAACCCATGCTTAGCTCTACGTCAGTTTGGGCGTGCCAGAAGAGAAGGACCTCATGAGCTGTTAATGCCTAGTATCATCTTTGACTTTCAAGGAGATAGCAATGAGAAACGTCGCAGATTCATAAAGGCCTGGGATAGGGTTCACAGATCTGATCCACATGAGCTGGGTCCAAAGACTTCACTTCCAATGGAGCCATATCCCAGATGGGTCCGCATCCGTGCCCAGAAGCTGGGTATGCCATATGAAGTCGTCCGGCCTATCATTGTTGAAATTGCTAATGAAGAAGGGGTTCTTCCAACCATCCTCCATCCTCATATGCCTACTAACATTGGGGCACTGAAAAGTTCTTGGATGCAACTGAGGGAAGAACGGGATTCTTATCGAGAGAAGTTCAACGAGCAAGAGCAGAAGGTCCAGAGGTTGACTAGGCAGTTGGAGAATGAGCGGATTCTCAATGATTATGTCCGCACCGACAAGAAGAGACCATAGGAGCATTGATTGACCTTTGATGATTTCCTTCCCAGTTTTTATTTACTTTTCAATATTTCCTTTCATGTAACGCCTTAAGGGCATCAGTTGAACAATTTGAATTCCAAAGTTTAAATCTAATAAAGTGTGTTTCCTTTCTTGTTTACAAATTTGAATCTCCCGATTGTCTTTGAAATCATAATCATACGCATTTCATCCCATGCACTTCATAAACAGGTACCCATTACAGGTCTCTTACCTTCTTCGCTGTTTATTTCATCATTCATCATGTCTGCTGAACCTTCAACTGAGCAGGCCATCAAGGCCCTCCAGGCCCAGAATTCCCAATTCCAAGAGCTGTTCATGAATCTAGCTAAGGGTCAGCAAGATCTGAAGACCCTGATTCTGAAAGAGAAAAAGAAGAAGAAGAGGACAATCCTGTTTAACACGGGACACCGGTTTGGAAATAGGCTACAGAATGAAGTTGATTTGACCACCTCATCTGGAGGGAAAGATAGCCAGGAAGAAAGGAGGGCTCCTAGCCCTGTGGTCTCCGACAACAAGACGGACTTTGATGAAGAACAGTATCCTCCAGTTGAGGATATATACAAGCAACTGGAAGACCGGTTGAGTGCTATGGAAGTGCAGAAAGTGCCCAGTCTGGACTTTGGTGATCTAGGTATGTTATCTAGGGTGGTGATTCCCCACAAATTTAAGGCACCAGCCTTTGCTAAGTATGACGGAGTTTCTTGTCCGAAGCTACACCTCCGGTCATATGTGAGGAAGATTCAGCCGTACACCGCTGATAAAACCTGTGGATCCATTTCTTTCAAGACGGTCTCTCAGGGACTCAGCTTGAGTGGTTCTACCAGTTGGACGGAGCCAGTATCCGCAGTTGGGAAGATTTGGCTACTGCTTTCTACAGGTAGTACCAGTACAACTCTGACCTCGCTCCCACGCGTACCCAACTCCAGGGTATGTCAATGGGAACGGGTGAAGGATTCAAAGATTATGCTCAGAAGTGGAGGGACCTCGCTGGTAGAGTGCAACCACCCTTGGTTGATCGGGAGCTTGTGGACATGTTTCTGGGGACCTTGTCTGGTCCATTCTTTAACCATCTGATTGGAAGCTCTTCATCTGGGTTTATAGAGCTTATTTTGACTGGTGAGAGGATTGAGGCTGGTATTAAGGATGGGAAGATACAGAAGGGTGCCTCATCAAGCACCGAGAAGAAGCCCTTTAAGAAAGAGTCCAGTGTTGTCTACAGTGCGAGAAGACAGAATAGACCTAAACACCGCCAAGCTGTTAATACGGTTGTTATTTAAAAACCTGTTGGTGCTCCTCAACATAACAATCAACAAAAGGACGAGAGACCTCGAAGGCAATTCACCCGTCTCAACATGACCTTATCTCAGATTCTGCCACAGTTGCTAAAGACCAATCTAGTGATTCCGAAGGAAGCTCCGAAGAATCCAAATACAACATCACCGAAGTATAACCCTAATGCCCGCTGTGCTTTTCACTCTGATAGCCCGGGGCATAATACAGATTATTGTTGGGTTTTAAAGAACAAGTTACAAGACCAGATCGATGCAAAGGAGATTGAGTTTGGAGCACCAGAAAAGCCTAAACAGGAGGCAGGGGTGAATGATATCAGAGATGACGATGATGAAGAGTTTGATATCGACAGTTGGATCTACCCGACTGCCAATGGTGGATTAAGCAACTGGACAACGAAGGATTCTATGCCCGTTTCTGTGATCACCCAGTAATGAAACTTTTTGTTTTGAATTTGTAACAGACAATGTTTTGAACTTTATGGCCCGGTGTCTTACCCGGGGCACCGTGGCTTCGTTTGTGAGGGCTTTATGTGTGTCATTTTCATATATCATTAATAAAAGCATTGGACGTTTCTTGCATTTCAAATATTGCGCTCCTTGTTTTTCTTTATTATATATTGCAAAACAGCTATTTTACACACACTCACATATACAGGTCCACATCCACTCTAGATCTCACTGGTAAGGACTCTACTACTGCCAGTTATGACTTTGAAAATCCGATCAACTTAGCCGAAGACGAAGGTGAAGATGATTGCGAAGTGCCTGGTGAACTTGCAAGTCTGCTACTTCAAGAAGAGAGGGCCATTCAGCCACACGAAGAGCCGGTGGAATCAGTGAATCTGGGTTCTGAGACAGACAAGAACGAAGTTAAGATCGGTGCAAATCTGGAGCTTAGTGTGAAGCAACAGTTGATTCAGATGCTGCGTGACTATGTTGAGATCTTTTCCTGGTCTTTTGAAGATATGCCTGGTTTGGATACTGATATTGTGGTTCATCGCCTACCTACCAAGGAAGGTTGTCCTCCAGTAAAACAGAAGGTCCGCCGAATGCACCCAAAGATGTTTGAGAAAATCAAGGGTGAAGTTATGAAACAATTTGACGCCGGTTTTCTAGCAGTTACTTCTTACCCTTAATGGGTTGCCAATGTGGTTCCTGTGCTGAAGAAGGACGGTAAGGTTCGAATGTGTGTTGACTATAGGGATCTGAACAGGGCGAGCCCCAAGGATGATTTCCCTCTACCTCATATCGACGTCCTGGTTGACAACACTGCTCAGCACAAGGTATTCTCCTTTATGGATGGTTTCTCCGGTTATAATCAGATAAAAATGGCTCCCGAAGACATGGAGAAGACAACTTTTGTTACTCAGTGGGGTACCTTTTGCTACAAGGTCATGCCTTTTGGACTGAAGAATGTTGGGGCAACGTATCAGCGTGCCATGGTTGCTTTGTTTCATGACATGATCCATCATGAGATTGAGGTGTACGTCGACGATATGATTGCAAGGTCCCAAACTGAGGAGGAACACCTTGACCATTTGCAGAAGTTGTTTGACAGGCTGAAGTTGTACAAGCTGAGGTTAAACCCGAACAAGTGCACCTTCGGGGTGAGATCTGGTAAGCTATTGGGTTTCGTTGTGAGCGACAAAGGTATTCAAGTGGATCCTGCAAAAGTGAAAGCTATACAGGAGATGCCAGCTCCCAGAACAGAGAAAGAAGTCAGAGGTTTCCTGGGACGTCTAAACTACATTGCCTGATTCATCTCGCACCTAACTGCTACTTGTGAGCCAATCTTCAAGCTACTGAAGAAAGATCAAGTAGTACGTTGGAACGATGAATGCCAAGCCGCTTTCAAAAGGATCAAAGAGTATCTACAAGAGCCACCTATTCTGATGCCTCCAGTTGAAGGGAGACCTTTGATCTTATACTTGACAGTACTCGACAACTCAATGGGGTGTGTGCTGGGTCAGCATGACGAGTCTGGCCGAAAAGAGCATGCTATTTATTACCTTAGAAAAAAGTTTACCGACTGTGAGACCCGATACTCACTGCTCGAGAAAACTTGTTGCGCTTTGGCATGGGCTGCTCGCCGGCTGAGACAATATATGCTGACTCACACTACTCTATTGATCTCAAAGATGGATCCAATCAAGTATATCTTCGATAAGCCTGCCTTGTCCGGAAGAATATCGAGATGGCAGATGATCTTGACTGAGTATGACATCCAGTACACGACCCAAAAGGCAATCAAGGGAAGTGTGTTGGCAGACCATTTGGCACATCAGGCAGTGGATGATTACCAGTCTATGAACTTTGAATTTCCGGATGAGAATATCATGCTAGTAACTGGCTGTGAGACACCTGGACCGGATGAAGGACCTGAGGAAGGATCCCGATGGTCTATGTACTTTGATGGAGCTTCGAACGCCTTGGGTAATGGCATTGGCGCCGTGATCATATCTCCTAAAGGCTCTCATACTCCGTTTACCGCCCGTCTATGTTTCAACTGCACCAACAATATGGTGGAGTATGAAGCATGCATCATGGGTCTTCGAGCAGCAATTGACCTAAGGATTAAGTTTCTGAGTGTCTTCGGAGATTCCTCTCTCGTGATCAGTCAGATCATAGGCGAGTGGGATATGAAACACCCAAATCTCATTCCTTACAAGGAGTATGTGTTGACATTGCTTCCCCATTTTAAGGAAATAAACTTTGAACACTTCCATAGAGAGGAGAATCAGTTGGCGGACGCGCTGGCTACGATGTCTTCTATGTTCAAAGTCAATTGGGACAACGAGGCTCCCCGGATCATCATTGAAAGATTGGACGAACCTGCACATTGTTGTGACATTGAGACTGAAGAGGTAACAGAAAAGCCCTGGTATCACGAGGTAAAGAGGTATCTTGAAGCTCAGGATTACCCCGAGGGTGCATCTGTTAATGACAAGAAGTTTCTGAGGAGGTTCGCGGTGAAGTTCTTCATCAGCAATGGCATTCTTTACAAGCGTAACCATGATTCGACCTTACTGCGTTGTGTGGATAAGAATGAAGCAGAAAGGATCATGGAAGATTTACATGAAGGTACTTTCGGAACTCATTCCAGTGGACACACCATGGCAAAGAAAATCCTTCGGGCAGGATATTATTGGTCCACAATGGAAGCTGACTGTTATCAGCATACTCGGACATGTCACAAGTGCCAGGTTTATGCTGATAAGGTGCACATACCTCTAGTTCCTCTGAATGTCTTGACGACACCTTGGCCTTTTGCAATGTAGGGTATTGATATGATCGGCGAGATCACACCTACGGCATCCAATGGGCATCGTTTCATCCTGGTAGCTATTGATTACTTTACAAAGTGGGTTGAAGCAGCTTCCTTTGCTACTGTAACCAAGAACGTCATGGCACGGTTCATTCGGCACAATCTGATATGTCGGTATGGTGTACCAGAGAGGATCATTACGGACAATGGTACCAATCTCAACAACAAGATGATCACTGAGCTCTGGGAGCAATTTAAGATACAGCATCACAACTCTTCTCCCTACCGTCCGAAGATGAATGGGGTTGTAGAAGCGGCTAATAAGAATATTAAGAAGATTGTGCAGAAGATGACAATGACATACAAAGATTGGCACGAGATGTTACCATTTGCTCTTCATGGGTACCGTACCTCAGCACGGACGTCAACAGGGGCACCACCGTATTCCTTGGTATATGGCATGGAGGCAGTCTTGCCCATTGAAGTTCAGATACCCTCTCTTCGGATCATGAAGGATGCAGGTTTGAGCGAAGATAACTGGATTCAGACCCGACTTGATCAACTGAACTTAATCAACGAAAAAAGACTTACTGCTATTTGTCATGGTCAGACGTACCAAAAGCGGATGATCAATGCATTTAACAAGAAAGTTATACGGCAAGAATATCAAGTCGGAGACCTGGTAATCAAGCGCATTATCTTACCTCAAGGTGATCCCAGGGGAAAATGGACCCTTACTTATGAAGGGCTATTTGTGGTTAAGAACATTTTCTCAGGAGGAGCTATGATTCTAACCACCATGGATGGTGACGACCTTCCTCACCCCGTCAATGCAGACATAGTAAAAAGATACTACGCATAACCAAAGACCCGCTAGGTTGACTGGCCTAGACAAAAATAAGGGCTTCTCGGCGAACCAAAAGGGTTCGGGTAAAAATAAGGGATGAAAATGAAAAAATTTGTACGTCCGGCAAGTCGAAAACCAGAAAAGGCGGCTTGGGCAAAAAAGGGTATCCCGATGGACTAAAAACCCGAAAGGGCAGTCCAGGCAAAAGTTAGGGATAAAAGCGTAACACTATGTCTCATTGGATCACCTTGCATCCAAACTTCGGTATCAACTAGCAAGCTTGGTCGACACTAATCAATCTGATCTACCTTCAACCAGTAGCAAAGTGATGAGACGCTCGAGGACATAAAGACAATAGCAGAGTTGGAACCCAGTGGGATCATTCACATAGTTGTTTTGTTTAGTTTTTCACAAATTGTGTAAATTCTATTATTCGGCGGCGTTCTCTTACTAGGACGCCAGCCTCTTGTACAAAAATGCCTATTTATAGGCCAAACTTCAAAATCAATACAAATCATTTTCAGACAAATTTCAAACTGTTTTTCCTTTATCTGTTTTGTTTTGCAAAGAACGTCCAATGTTCATTTTTGATATATGCATTTGACATTAATTGCTGATCATAAATATTTACATGCGAAACGAAAGATGAATTACTGGTAATATCAGAAACAGGGGCAGTAGGAATTGTCCGAGTTGTATAGTTGCTTTGTTCACCAGGTACTAAGGTATATTCAGCTGAAGAATAAGGCTAAGATACCTTCACTCCCCACAGAGTAAGACAGTAATGGTAGCTCTCCCCAGTTGAGATTGCAACTATGAACGAATCAGTAATATTCTCCCCAAGCAGAGTTTATCTACCATCGACACTAAAAAGATCTTAATATTCCCTAGAGGAGTATAAAGATATTCCCCAGCAAAATATAAGAGTATCCACGGCAGTCTTAATATTCCCTAGTAGAGTATAAGAATGTTCCCCGGCAGAATACAAGATACCCCAGTGGAGTCAATATTTTCCCAGCACAGTCTAAAAAGCTTCCCCAACGGAGTTGAATCATCATCCCCAGTAGACTCTGGAAGTTTATCCCCAGCGGAACACAAAATCTCCCCAGCCAAGTTCAAAGGATCATTCCTAGAAGAACTCAGAGATTTATCCCCATAAAAGTCTAACAGGATTATCCCCAGCAAGTTGCAACTGAAAGATCATCCCCAGCGAAGTGCTTTCCTTTCACAAACAGGAGTTCAATCCTCAACAATTTCAGTATCACCAGCAACGGTAATCCATCCCCAGCGGAGTTTATCAGTGGAATCCTCAGCAGAGCATCTCTTCCCCACAGAGTAATTCCCCTCAGAGTAATATCCTCATCAGTTTATTCCCCAACGAAGTTATCTTATCCTGCAGGTTTATTCTCGCCATCACCTTCGTTCATCATCCCCAGCGGAAACGAAGAACTCAATTCTATTATCCAGCAGCTCCGGGATTTATTTTCCCCAGCTAAAACATTAAATTTCCATACATCATGATACATGCATAAACGCATCATACCATACAATCTCATTTATATTGAGAACATCATTGCTTGACCCATATCATGCATTGCATATGACTGACCTTTACCTTTCAGGAAAGATGGAGTTAAATTCTCAATTATATGGAAGACCTCCTCTAAACCAGTTAAATCGATTCCTAAAGATTTTTCTGATGCGAACGCAGTCAAAGGAGAAAAAACCAGTTAAATCGATTCCTAAAGATTTTTCTGATACGAACGCAGTCAAAGGAGACAAAACCAGTTAAATCGATTCCTAAAGATTTTTCTGATGCGAACGCATTCAAAGGAGACAAAACCAGTTAAATCGATTCCTAAAGATTTTTCTGATGTGAACGCATTCAAAGGAGATAAAACCAGTTAAATCGATTCCTAAAGATTTTTCTGATGCGAACACAGTCAAAGGAGACAAAACCAGTTAAATTGATTCCTAAAGATTTTTCTGATGCGAACGCAGTCAAAGGAGACAAAATCAGTTAAATCGATTCCTAAAGATTTTTCTGATGTGAACGCAGTCAAAGGAGACAAAACCAGTTAAATGGTTTCCTAAAGATTTTTCTGATGCGAACGCAGTCAAAGGAGACAAAACCAATTAAATTGATTCCTAAAGATTTTTCTGATGCGAACACAGTCAAAGGAGACAAAACCAGTTAAATCGATTCCTAAAGATTTTTCTGAGGCCAACCCAGTCAAAGGAGACAAATCCAGTTAAACTGATTCCTAAAGATTTTTATAGGGCCAATCCATTCAAAGGAGACAAAACCCCTCTGGTCCAGTTAAATTGTTTCCTAAAGATTTTTCTGATACCAATCCAGTCAAAGGAGACAAAACCCCTCTGGTTCAGTCAGATCGCCGATAAGATCTCCCTGATTCGTACTCCAGTTGAAGTTTAGAACACCTTTAACCAATCTCCAAGTGGCATCTGTAAGCCCATTCCTGACATCAAAATGCTGATACTACATCATGCGAGTGCAAATTTCTGGGCACTCTAGTGTTCAATCATCTTCGACCTTCGGATCACGAAAAGCCCGAAAGCCAATCTACATCCTCAGGTTTAAGAAAATTGAACAGGGGCATCTGTTGTACCCTAAAATTTTCCCTCCCATATTTCTCAAGACATTGCAAGAAGAATCTCCAAGTGGCTCAAGATTGCTCAAGAGTTGGATAATCAAATCATCTCCTAAGGCAGTCAATCTCAAATTAGGGTTTTGTGTTGCATCAAGGTCCTTACATCCAAATGACCTCAAGTGCTCCCCAAGGTCCTAATATGTTCTCAAGTTCATACATGTCAAATTTCAAGCCTTGCAGAGGATGTTTGGTCAGTCAATTGCTCAAGAGGCCCAAAAATCGACTATACTAGGGCAAAAGTCATCTGTGGCCTATAACCAATCAAACTTAAAGATTTTTTTGTCAACATTCTCATTATGAAGGATAATTAATCATTTGATAAAGGGTTGATCATTATTCATCAAGGATTGCTCAAAATTCATCAAGATTCAAAAGTTGCTAAATTAGGGTTTTGCAAGAAAAGTCAACTCAACTTTGACCAAGCATAACTTTCTCATACTTTATGAGAAATGACCCATCCAAAGTTCATTTTTAAGAGGATGCAATTTCCTACAATACATATTCACACCCCAATATCAATAAATGCACTCACAAGATGTTACAAATTTGGACATTATAGGTCATTTTTGAAAGTAAAAAAAACACCTTTTTTGCCAAAGGGTTGGTTAGAGGACATCTTAAGGTTTCTAAAAAGTCCAATAACACCTCCAAAAGTTCAAAATTGAAGAAGTTATGCATTGTTGAAGTTGGGCATTTTTCCAAAATTGCCAAGAGTCAACTATCCCCAAAACTTCAAATTTTGTCAAATGGGCCCACTTTTTTCCACTTGATTTGATCTTGTCACACTACACACGTGTCCTATCTTCATTCTTGTGCCAAATTATTAATTTTTCTATTTTATTTGATTTTTATTGAATTAATTCATTTTTAATCAATTTAAATCCAAATAAAATCTAAATATTGATAACTCGGTATCTTTTTGATTGATATAGGTCTTAAATATCATCATGTACAAGATCAAACTCGTATCAAGCCATATCATGCACAAAATATTGGAATTTGGACATTTTTGGAAGCTTTGTAATGGAGGATCATATCATATCTCCAAGCATTGATTGGAAAAGATTCAAGTCCAAATATTTGACCTAATACAGTGCCTTATACATATACAACACAAAGCATACGAGTTCAGGACCAAGAGGCTGGACAATCTGGAAAACCAAACTTGAAAATTTATCAAAAAAGCTTGGAATTGAAATCACCCTTGGAGTCCAATTCAAGGCCAAAACTCAATGTGGTTCTCTTGCTAGACATCCACTGAGTCTATTGCAATCAAGAGAAAATCCATTCGCCTCCTAAAACGCACTGTAAGTCTTCCTGAAAACAGCCCTGAACTAGAAAACGTAACCTCTCATTCTTGCATTTTTTGATAAGTCATGGACATATTCTTGATCCTTGTTCGATTTATAAGCTTTCTGTGATACTCAATTGTATTTTTGTAGCCTGTAAAGCCATACCCGAACCTAGGGTTTGGAAGTTTATTTTTTGGGCATTTTTGCTACAGGTAAAATCAGGACAAACAATGGGCATGGATGGAATCAGGAGAGGAAGACGAACATGGTTGTGGTCTTGGAATTAATTTCTATGGCCTAGAACTCATTGTAGGATGAACCTAGGGATTTAGTTGCGGATTCAAATCCGCAGGAAAAAGAACTAGGTTTCGTTGGAGAAGATGAAGACGTGCCTCTTCCTCATTGGCTGATTTTGAATCTCGCGCGTTTTGTTTTATTTCCAGCGTATTATTTGTTTTTCCATTATAATAATCATCACCTAATCCACTAACAATATAAGCGCGTTGGCTCAGTGTCTAAGGCATATGTTCAAAGTCTAACAGGACCTGGGTTCGAATCCCAGGTCCCCCAATGCATTTGTGATATTTTTCTCCAGGTACTCCAGCGTGCCTCATGAACTGTGGTCCACCATACGCCTTCAGATCTCAACGTGCCAGATGGCCTCCAGGCCAAATCTGATGGTCTAGAAGGGAGATCCATCATACACTCAAGTCAGCGCATGTGTGGAGAATCTGGAAAGTCAACCAGGCTTGAACGTGGATGGGCCTAAAAAATGCCAATCTCACTCCCTTTCCAGGCCCAACACCCCCCTTTGGGTTATTTCTTTTTTCTTTCTTTCTTTTATTTAATTATTTGTTTTATTAATTATTTTTATTACCACTGACCAATTAAAATCTTTTTCTCATAAAATCAAAAATACAAAAATATATTTTATTTATTAAAATTAAATTCATCACTTTTATTTTTTTGTAAATAAACTAATTCAATTAATTTAGTTTAATTAGGTTTAACTTTTAATATTTTTTGCAAATAATTAAAATTAATGTAGAATACTAGGTTTTATTAACTTTGACCAAATTTATTTTATTTCTTCAAATATCCAAAAAAAATATTATTTTCATTAATTAATTAATTAGCTCATTTAATTTGATGTTTAACCTAATTCAATTTCCATTTAATTCAAAAATAAATTAAAAAAATGCTTTCTTTTAATAAAAGGGGTCAAAACCCTAAAAAAATGCGCCCGATTTAATCTTCTCGCACGCGATCCATATTTTCATATTATTGTAGTTGTTTCCCGGAATGTAATAGCTTTTAAATAGGACTTTAATTTATTTATCGCTTTATTTATTTTCCGCACTTTAACTTAAAGGGTTGTCTTTGGCGATGTAAATACCCGACACCTTGTAATAGTTTAGATTTAATTTCCGCAAATTTAATTTTCGCAACTTATAATTGTTAGATGTTTGGTAATAGGGAATGCATGACAAGATTGAATGTATGAACTTAAAATCAACATAGCTCACCCATGACATGTACAAAGATAAAATTAACCGAAATAACACACTTGCACATGCGCACTCTTAGGGTACGCCTCACTTGGTTGCCTTCGAACGTGGTCATTGAGTATAAGAAGTTTTAGAGGTCGCCCTCTTGTCCAAAGATCATATTTGCCTCGAAATGGTTGCCTCGGAAAAATGATCTAAGACATTAGGGTTACCGCTAAGGAGTCCTAACATTGCTTTAGTGACCACACGTCCCTTAATCGAATTGACCCTTAAAACTCCAACGACGATGCTACCTACTCATTCATAGTGGGATAGCATTTTCTAAATTACATTAGTACATATTGATTCCTTTTTCGAGTAGGTAGATGGTTCTTAAGTACTTGCTCATTCAAAAACAAAACAAAACTTTTCGCACTTACACTTTCTTCAAAACAAAAAACTCCTTTCAAACCCACAAACACAAAGAAAAGCAAATTTTGAAAACACTTTGAGCAAGTACCTAAGAGCCCATGGATAACCATGGATAGAAAGGGTGCTAACACCTTCCCTTTCTATAATCTACCCCCCGGACCCGAGAAACATCTCGAAAAAGGAATTTTTCTGTGCTTTTTTCCTTTCCTTGTTGGATAAAATAAAAGACGGTGGCGACTCTTGCTTACCGCGACATTTTAAGAAAACAAACGCAAAATGCAAACCAGCATTCCAAAATAGTCAGTTCTCTCCCACCGTATCACAGAACTGGCAACTCTGCTGGGGAAGTCTTATAAGTGAGGTGTACCTTAGGATTATATCATTGTGTTTTCAATTGTATGCTTTATATGATTTATATTTGTGGGCTTGTATCAGAGTTCTATAGATCCTAACCCGGATTTGGGGATACCCTTTAGGTAAGTAGTAATAAACTATGAGGGAATTGTACGGCATAGACCGATACGGTTGAAGCAGTAGCTACGTTGGTGTGGCACTTTAGATTGTACCGATATCCCTTGTGTTGGAACGAGGAGAATATGGGTCATCTAAGGGGTCATTAAGCACCAGATGGCCTTAGAACCTTTAAATTGACCAACTTGGCCATAGAACAGTAGCAGTATGCTACACTCATTGAGACTAAACTCTCGCGATGATTCCGGCCGCAAGAAAAGGTTGCTGAACTGGAATTATGACCGATTGAGGGTAGTCAGTGATATTAAGATCCTCTAGAACCCGGTTACTATTTTTAGGACAGGTTTAAACCAACTGAACTGAAAGAGTGTAGTACCTAAGCTCCTTGCCAGCCTGAAATCTAAGGGCTCTCTGTGTGACTTGTGTGCCTTTACCATGTTTGCTATTTGTGGATACTTGTGATGTGCCTTCTATCATGACATCATGACATCATAACATTGCATACATCTTGCATTGGACTAACCTATTTCAAAGACAGGAGGGATTCATCTTTGCTCTGTTTTGTAGGTCATCATGATGCCCATGCGTAAGAACACCATTCGGATCAACTTTGTCCAAGTTCCCACCTTGCTTAAGGATTTGGTTGCAAAGATGCCTGATACCACTTCCTTCCTCAGGAGACATGGTTATCTTCTCAGTTTGGTCATCTCCAAATTGGACGAGCAGATGATGAGTGTCCTAGTCCAGTTCTATGATCCATTGTACCATTGTTTCACTTTCCAGGACTACCAGCTGGTTCCCACCTTAGAAGAATTCTCTGATCTTGCAGACAAGGGAAAAGATGGTTTTTCCAGAATGATGGTTGTCATCATGATCGGCCATGATAGGGTTCTTTGAATGTCACTTTGATCTTAAGTTTCGAGGAAAGGAAGATGAGTAAGACACGATTCTAATAGACGGTACCACTGATCTTACCAGTTGATTAGAAGCTTAAAGTGGGCCGAAAGATGGCGACTGCTAGGCTGGAAATTTGAGGAGAGAAGAGGGTACCTGCAAGGCACTCCGACGATCAAGTAAGAAAGAGTGCAAAGAGATACAGGAATGAGATTAGAATTTTTTGTGATGAATAATAGATATTTGGCCCTCATAATTGTGAGGGTTTATATAATTCCCCCGACGCTTGGCCATTGGTTTCTATTTTTGGGCCTAGATATTAGGTTCCTCAAAAATAGGTAACTGCAGGACTTAATCAAAATGGGCAGTCGTACTCGTAACTAGTCGTTGTTCCGAGCAAGGAAGAGATTACACGAAGATGTGTTATGAGTGTTTTCCTGGTTATCTGCTCCATGTGCGTCGAATAGGATGAGATGTAGCTGTCAATGCAAGAAGGCGTACGTCTTAGGCATTGTTGGTCTCGCTGTCTACGGGGTGTAGTCGACCAGGTATGCCCGACATAACGGCCAGAGTTAATGGGCCGGCGTTGTTGGGCCATTCGGAAGGTAGAAGCGGATTGGGCCAATTCTTTCTATTCGAAGGCAGATTGTAAAAAAGGGAATTCTCCTAATCACTACCCCGTGCAACTTCTACCTATAAACTACCATCTATATATGAGAAATCTCATTTCACTTCTGTTGTACCCCAAAATTTTCCCTCTCAATTTCTCAAGATATTCCTCACGAAGATTTTCAAAAGCTCAAGTTTGCATAAGTACAAAGCAGATCGAAAGGAGTGAATGCAGACAACCGTTCAAATTCAAAATCTGGCAAATGGCCTCCTTCGATGCAAGCTTGATTCACCAGCTTTCGATTGGGAATCTGGTCTCCTTCAAACTTGCTTCAAATTCCCAAGATTTGATTGAGGTAATGGCCTCTTGCATGCTTTCTTCATACAAGCTTCAATTGAACAAATGGTTATCTTCATGCTAGCTTCGAATGACCTTTGTTTCCCTTTGAAACAACTTCCTTCGATTCAGAAGACAAGGGCCTCCTATTGGTGTCCTTCGATTTAAAAGCTAGTGGCTTCCTATTGGCTTCTTTCAATTAAGAAGGCAATGACCTTCTGAAAGCTTCCTTCGATTCAGAAGGAAATGGCCTTCTGAAGGCTTCCTTTGATCCAAAGCAAGGAACTCCTGCATGCAAGCTTCGGTTACACCATTGGCATTATATGTTTGCTTTGATTCACAAAGCAGTAGCCTCCTGCACACAAGCTTCAATTGGACAAGGGCTACCTGCACACAAGCTTCGACTGAGTATTGGCTGCTTCATGCCAGCAGGCACAAGGCAATGGCCTCCTGTAGTTTTCCTTTGATCCAGAAGGCATTCGCCTCCTGCTTGGTTTACTTTCAATTCACAAAGCAATTGCCTCTTACAATGTTTGTTTCGATTCAAGAAGCAAGGGCCTCTTGCTGCTTGCTTCAATTCACAAGGAAGGAACATCCCTCATGCTAGCACCCACAGGGCATTTCCTATGTTCACACTAGTTTCGAATGGACAATATCTCCCCTTGAAATAAGCTTGCTTCGATTCCACCCTTGAAAACCTCCAACACACATAGTTGGTGTCCCATTTGAAGAACATGCATTGGTGGATTTAAAAGACATACTTTGGTGTCCCATTCGAAGGACATATTTTGGTAGCCCATTCAAGGGGCATACATTTGGCCCCTTCGAAGGATGCATGTTTGGCCCCTTTAGAAGATACACATATGATCCATTCGAAGGACACACTTTAGGTGGAAACACATATTTTTGTCTGAAGAGAGATTCTGGTCGAAGGTTGTACCTATGAGGTCAAAACGAAAGGTTGAAATATTCAAAGATGTTTGCTAGCTAGAGTCCTATGTGCTGCCAAGTTCAAGCCTGCTACACTGGCCACAACACTCCAAAACTGCTGCAAAGTATTCTTGCTACGCTGCTCCCATACTTGCACCAAATTGGCATACAAAAGCTGCACCTGGAAGACTACAAGAACAGTTTACCCAATTTATTCTAATTTCTTTTGTTTTCCCCCGCAAAGCTCGGCCAACTTCATCTATAAATAAGAGGTTCCATCACACATCTAAAGAGGGCCTTTTGGTAGCTAAAGAAACTTTTGTGGTGTGAAAAGAATCATTACACGCTCTCAAACTCTCAAACTCTCACAAAAACCTTAAATCCCTCCATACATTATTAAATCAAGAATAAAAAAAGAAACACTACACTTTTGTTCTATCTTTCAAATTCAAGTTTTCCTTGCCCTTCGAATAGCCTCTTTCCTTCCTTCAAATCCAAGAGTACCCCAGGGCAGCAACTTCAGTCCAAAACCCACATTCCAGCTTCAAGTAAGGTAAGTCTTCTTAACCTTAAAACTTCCGTTTCAAGCATAACATGTAAATAACCATTTCTTTTCATTTCAAACAACATTATTACCCTTTAGTTTGTTTTCGTTTCCACCTTTTCTGTTTGTTTTCATTTCTAATCTTTTGGTTTGTTTTCTTTGTTTGTCAAACACATTTTAAGAACTAACCTGACCATGAAACAATATTATCATGCCTTCAAACCATGATTCTATTTAATCCCAAACGAGAGAAAATAGGAAGAAGGTTGTGTGAATCGAAGCCTTAGGCTTCGCTCCATGCTGTTATCTGACCCCAAATGAAAGGAAACGAAAACAAAGGTGGTGTGAATCCAAGGTTAAAGACTTATATACACACTGGTTACAGGCCCCAAACGAAACAAAGCAGAAAAAGGGTTATCCGAAGGGTGCATGATGTGGTACGGTGGGAGAACTGACTTGAGGTTTTTCATTTGTGTTTGCAAATGTTGCGGTTTAGCAAGAGTCGCCACCGACTTTTCTTTTATCCAAAAGGAAAGGTGAAAAAGCATAGGAAAGACCTTTAGAGATGTTTTTGAGTTCGGGGGGTAGATTATGAAAAGGGAAGGTATTAGCACCCTTCTTATCCATGGTTTTACATGGGCTCTTAGTTACTCGCTAGATCAGTTGCTTTTGTGTTTTTGTGTGGTTTTAAATATATTTTGAAAAGGTGTCATTGTCTAGGAAAACTTTGTAATAGTTCTTGTTCGTAAGAATGTACACAAAGTGTTGAGCTTTTGGAAATATGTCAAGTTTTAAAGATGTTTGGAAAGTGTATGTGACTGTTTTTTTTTTAAAATAGCAAGGATGTTTATTTTGAAATTGAGCAAGTAACTAAAAGTAATCTACCTACTCAAAAGGTCTTAGATGTGCTTTTCCTCCTCCTTTAGATGTTGCTATCTTACCATTGATTTGGTAAGAAGCCCCATCGTTGTATGTGAAGGGACGGGCGCGTGACGTTTGTATAGTCATAGAAGGCAACCTATGGAACATTTTAGCAATGTCGTTTTAGGGACTAGATTGTTTACCGAAGGCAACATTGAGGGTCATCGAGGGACTACGATCTTTTATCGAGTATCTTTGCTAAAACGTCCATGTTCGAGGGACATGACTATTTTTCCGAAAGGCAACAAGTGAGATTACCCTAAGGGTGCATGTGTGCAAGTGTGTTTGATTGCATGAATTTGTCTTTGATTTTTAGTGGTCTACTTGTTGGTTTTATCTTGTCATACACGCCTAATTACTATACAGTATAAGAAAAATAGTAAATTGCGGAAAATGAAATTCTACGCTATTACAATATTTAGGGGATGGGGGTACATATGTACGAATGGGGATTGCAAGCAAAAATAAGTCCTAAATTACTATTACAACCATATTGAAATGTATAAGAATGTACAAGGAAATGTGAACTGAACTTGTTTTATTTTAAGAAAACATTTTTGATCTTTTGTTTTAAGAAATAAAGTAAAGTGTGAAAGAAATACTTTTGATGTTTGCTGGTTAATAAAAAAATAGAAAATGATAGCAAAAATAATGAGAAAAGAAACAAAACGAATCAGCGTATTGGTGATTGAGATGAAGTCAGAGGTTCTGACCCTAGCACGCTGCAAAACAAAACTTGTTAGTGAAAATGTATAAGGTCATAAGTTCTGAACCCACTGGGAATGTAGTAGTTTTCAGAAGTTCTGAAACTGCTAGTAATGAAACAGACTCCAGAAATCCTGGTGCCATTGACAGAACTTGGTCTTTCTCTCTCCATGCCAGTCAAAACATCTGCAATTTGGTTATTTCTCCACAAAACAGAAGACATGCATAGAACAGTTACAGCAGGTGTCTTAGTGTTTCAGAAATAAGCAATGTCAAAACTATAAGTCAGAGGCAAGCATGTATTTGTTAATCCTAATTCTGAATTCTAATTTCTTCAAGAAGTTCTGAACTAATTTATTCTCTATTTAAGCAGGCAGATGTATGAAATCTCAGAATATATACAACATCAGAAACATGATATCTACATTGTATTTTTGAGCATGTAAATCTGGTAATGCTTAAGTAATGTGATAAGAGTCAGCAAAAGCTTACCTTGCAGCTGAAAAGATTCTATAGGACAGAAGTTGATCCTGAATTCTGGTGAGGTTCTGAGCAACTTCTTCACGTACTCAGCACGATGGAGGTTCTCAACTTCTGATACAGCAAAGAGGTGATGTTCTGATTTCTTTGAGCAGATGGATAGAGAATGTGAGGTAGTATGAATACAGGGGTTAGGGCAGTTTCTAATATGTGAATCAGAAACTGGGTGGATGGTTTTAGTCAAGAAATATTTGAGAACAAATGGATTTAGCAAGTCTTGTGTGTTATGTTTACAGTTCTTGGAACTCTTGGGATTTTGGCAGGGGTTCAAGGCTTTTCTTTCTCAAATTTTCGACCTCTTTTCAATGGCCAAAAGTGTTTTATTTATAGGCAAAGATTTTGTAGTTTTGGAGAGGTCAAGTTGCGCCAACATCATACGCTAGATGCTAACTTGTTCTTGAAGCAAGTTCTGAAAAGGGTGTGATAGTTGACAGTTTTTTATCCTAGACTGGATTAGCAAGCAGGGATTAAGGAAAAGTAAACCCACTGGCAAAAAGTAACGCATGGACCCTCCCATACTTCTGTATAAAAGTTTGCTTTTAAGGATGCCAAGGGCATTTATATGCCACACGTGGAGAGGTCCTTTGGACAAAGACTCAAAAGTGGTTGTGAGCATTAATGAGCATTAAATGATGATGAGATTTGTCAAAAATCAGAAATCCTGTAATTTGAGATTTTGCATCATTGCTTAATTCTGGATCAGAAGTTCTATCTAGGACAAACATCCAACTTCTGATCTTTGTACTTTGTTGCCTCAGCATGTTCTGAAGGATTCCCCATGCTTTCTAGTAACCTTCTTTGATTTATCTTTGAAAACTCTGGATTAGAATTTCTGCTTCAGCGTAGCATCCAATCTTTTGATCCTCTTGCCTTCTGGCTCCAGCATGTTCTAAAGGAGCTTCCAGGCTTCGTATTACGCTTTATTACCTTATTTACATTACCCTAGCAAACTCTGACTGAATTTGCATAGATGCTGAAGAGCCATGTTCTAACTGAAGACTATGTGTTGAGCCATGTTTACAACTTCTAACTGCACCTGCCTGGAGGCTGGCTCAGAAGTTATGAAGTGTCATTTTTTCTTAAATACTTAGAAAAAATCCCAAGTATTTAGAAATTTGGATTTTCCATAGTAAATTTGACTTTGACCCTTTTGGTGATACAAACTTCATATTCCAACATGTCTTGATGAAATATGATTCTTGAAACTTGGTTTTGGTCCAAAAGTTAATGTTAGACTTCTCAGCATGCAAATGACCATTTTGCCCTTGTGAATGGTTTGCTGGGAAAAATTGATAATTCAAGGCTTGGAAATATATGAGAGAGAACTTGAGAATCAGGGGTGATTCCTTGAGAAATGAGAGGGAAAATTTTGGGGTATAACACATGCTCACACTGACTTTCAGGCCCAATCGAAAGAAGCTAGAAAGAGTTGAGTCGAAGGGCACTTACTGCCTAGATCAAAGAACTTGTTTTCCCTTCTTTTATTTTGTTTTGTTTTTACATTTTCTTGCTGTTCAATATGGTTGTAATAACATAGGACCCTAACGAAAATTGCTAAAACGTCCCATAGGTTGCCTTCTGTGACTATACAAATGACCCACGCCCGTGCCTTCACATCCAACGATGGGGATTCTTATCAATCAATGGTAAGATAGCAACATCTAAAGGAGGAGGAAAAGAACATAGACCTTTCGAGTAGGTAAGGCGCTCGTAGTTGCTTGCTTGCTCACAACTAAAAAACCATTTTCACACCAACACTTTCAAATTGAAATATTTTCGAAAGTCAAAACAATTTGTACACATTCTTATAGAGACGAGAGTTATTACAAAGGTACTTTTCAAAATCACTTTCACAAACATATTCCACAACAAACATCTCTTTGAACTATTTTCAAAACCAACAATTTGTACGCATTCTTATAGAGACGAGAATCATTACAAAGACGCTTTCAAATATTTTTAAACCCACACCACAAACACATTTTCAAACAAAAGAAAGTGATCTAGAAAGAAACTAAAAGGCCGTAGATAACTACGGATGAAAAGGGTGATAATACCTTCCCTTTTCATAACCTACCCCCCGAACTCAAGAAAACATCTCTAAAGGTCTTTCCAGTTCTTTTCACCCTTTCCTTATTGGATAAAAGAAAACTCGGTGGCGACTCTTGCTATCCGCAACAATTGCGATCAAACGCAAAACAACCAAGTCAATTCTCCCACCGTTTTACAGAATTGGCGACTCTACTGGGGACTTTATGTAAAAGTGGGGTTACCTTAGGGATAGATCACCTTTATAATGCTTTATTTGTTTGACTTGCTTGCTTTACATTTGTGGTCCTTGTTTGGGTTATTGTTAAAGATCCTACACCCGGATTTGAGGCACCTTTTTTAGGTAAGTAGCAATAAATCATGAAGGCTTTACAGCATAGACCGATATGGACAAAGTGATAGCTATGTTAGCGTGATGCTCTGGCTTGTACTAATGTTCCTTGAGTCAGTCAAGGATAACATTAGGCTTCCTTATAGTGTCATTAAGTGCTAACTGACCTTTAGAACCTTTAATTGACTCATCCTTAGCCATTAGAAAGTAGTGAGATGGTCGGCTTTGGTTCCGACCGAAGATTGGTTGATACTCGATGCTACACTCATTGAGATTGGACTTTTGGGATATTCTGGCTGCAATACTTCGATGCTTGAGCTAGAACAATGCCTAAAACAAGGTTCAGTGATATTGAGATCCCCTAGAACCCGGTTACTATTACTAGGACAGGTTGAGCCAACTAAACTTCAAGAGGGTACTTACCTACAAGCTCCAGGAAAGCCTAAACCTAAGGACTTGTCTGCTTTGTGTGCATATGATTTTTTGTACATAAAGACTTGCTTGCTTTGCATACTTGTACATAACATCATGACACCATACTATAACATTTCCAATAATCACTTCAAGGATCTCAAGGGCCTATGATGCAGGGTCATGTTAAACCAGACGTCTATCAAGGGGCAAGAGGATTTATTCTCCTCTAACCAAACATCGTTAAAGACCAAAGCATGATAACTTGAGTCAAGGGCTATGACCCACTTATCATGGTGATCTTGATTCTCGTGGAAGGACATCCACTGATAGAAATTTCTCCAATCAAAGTTGTGATAATAATTCGACTTCTAACATCTTCTTGTGTTTACCCTACGAGATCCTTGAAAACATGCATCCACATACCATGCATCATAACAGGTTTTCCCCACACAGGTTTCCTTATCTTTCTATTGTTTATTTCAGTAAGATGGATATGGAACAAACAGTGAAGGATCTTCAAGCACAAAATGACCAATTCCAACAAATGTTCCTGACTATGGATAAGGGGAAAGAGGACCTGAAGACTCTCATTATCAAAGATAAGAAGAAAAGACAAAGAAGTCAGTGGGCATCCTGAATTTGGGAAGGAGGTTCAAAGGACCAGCAGAGCAAGCTCTAGAATTCTCAATTCCGTCAACTTAGGGACACAATCAGGAAAAAGAAGGATACCACAGTTTGGGGTCTAATGAAGAAGAGACTGACTACGCTGAAGAACAGTATCCTCCTGCGGACGACAAATACAAATAGTTGGAGGACCGTCTCAATGCCATGGAAATTCTGAGGGTACCGGGTCTGGATTTCGATTAATTATGTTTGGTTTCTGGAGTGGTCACCCCACCAAAATTCAAGACCCCTTCTTTTTCCCAGTATGATGGGGTCTCTTATCCTAAGATGCATCTGAGATCTTATGTCTGCAAGATTCAGCCACACACCATTGATCAGAAACTCTGGGTCTATTTCTTCCAAGAGAGTCTACCTGGGACTCAACTTGAATGGTTCTATCAATTGGAAGGTTCTCGCATCCACACATGGGAGGATTTGGCTGCTGCTTTCTATAAGCAGTACCAATACAACACTGATCTTGCACCAACTCGAGTGTAGTTGCAGAATATGACCATGGGTTCCAATGAGGGCTTCAAAGAATATGCCTAAAAGTGGAAAGACCTGGCTGGAAGGGTGCAGCCCCCATTAACTAACAGGGAGTTAATTGATATCTTTATGGGAACTTTGACAGGACCTTTCTTCAATCACCTAATCGGAATCTCCTCAACTAGATTCACTGAGCTGATTCTAACTGGGGAACGAGTCAAAAATAGAATCAGAAGCGGAAAGATCCAAGGAGCTACATCCTACGATACTCAGAAAAATCCATACAATGGGAAGAAAGAGTCCAATGATGTGTACGGACAAAAGGGTTGTAACAAGAGCAACCACGATCAACATGTGGGGGCAGTCCTGATCTCTGGTCCTGCATCGCGGTGACAACAACAACGGGGAAATCAGTGAAGGCAGGACGAGCCTAAGAGACAGTTTACCAACATCAACATGCCACTGTCTCAAGCATTGTAAAACATGTTGAGGATGAATCTGACTACGTTGATAGGACCTCATCAAAACCCTAAAACTTCTTATCCTAACTACAATCCTGATGTAATATGCGCTTACCATTCCGGCAGTCCTGGGCATGATACTAATGATTGTTGGGCGCTGAAATATAAGATTCAAAACATGATTGACGCCAAGGAGGTTGAGTTCGATCCTCCAAAGGCTCCCGACGTGATCACTTCTCCCATGCCAAATTATTGAGAGCGTCCATTTCATTTTTGAATTTTCAATTGTAATCTCTTTTGTTGTTTAAACACTTATCTATTAATGTTAAACTTTTTTTCATTAATGCATTGCATATGTTTGTATTGAATTAATACATTCATTTTCACTCTATTTAAACTATGCTTTTTACTCCCTTTATGATATTCAACTCTTGTTTTAAAAGTTGCAAGCCTTTAGAGGGAGGATGACGAAAACAATGCCATAATATCATACAGTATGCTTTTGAACAGACCTTCTTGACGATGTACATGCGTTTCTTTCAAACCCTAAACACTGGAGTTATAAGGAAGATAATCCCTAGTCAACCCTTTTGATCCAAAGAAGTAGGAGTTTTCTTTTTTCACACAAATTGAAACCCTTAATCAAAACCCGGGGCAGGGTAGTCTCTCAGTTAATTCAAGTGTGTGTTCAATCGTAAACTTTCACTTTATAAACAACGAATGACATCAAGAACATCCTGCTAAATTCAAAGACGGTGATGGTTCCCTATCAAATAGGCAGTCATTATCTCTCAAAATAAAATCCCACTAAGTCAAAACCTACAAACGAGACTTAAGAAAAAAAGGGGCATCCCGCTGGCTGTAATCTTAAAACAAGAACAGTCAGGCAAAAATCAGGGATAATAAATCAAAAAAAGAGGTCACTACAAATCCTCGACAACATGAAAATTGTTGTAAAAATGACTGCCTTCCAGCAAACTTAACTTGTCCGAACCATCACCAAAACGTCATTTCAAACTCAATTGGAATTCAAACGCACAATTAACTGAGTTTAGGATTGGAAAACATCATGAAGAACGGGCGGCTACAAATACACTTTGAGCCTTATCCTTTGTTTCTTAAACTGTGAACCAGGCCACGCTATAACCCTTCAAAAGTCCTAATTGAAGCATGGGTTAGTTCGAAAGCATATTGTTACCAAAGGTATCCTGACTCCTGTAAGGCTTACTATAAATTCTGAGTTGAATTATTATTCTTACAAAACTCTTTATTTAATAAAACTGCATCCTCAAAACTTCAAGACAGACATAAACTTTGCATTACTTTGAACATCGCTGCTTGCATATGGCTAATTGTTTGACAGCGGAGAAACTCACACGGCAAATATCCAATGAACGAAAATTCTCTCAAGAAAACAAAATTACTTCAAGGGGGCATGACATGGCACTATCCAGCTCATCTAGGGCAGTCGAGATTCCAAGAAATCTCACAAGAAATGCTGAATAACTAGGGGTAGGTTTGTATCTGAATCACTTGGGGCATTGAACATCAATTACAACAAAGGGTTACGTACGACCAAGCAAACATTTTTCTGGAAATGCTACAACACTTGCTACTGGGGGCAGTGAACCTGATTTCCAGCAAAGGGTCACTATTGTACCCCAAAATTTTCCCTCTCATTTTATCAACATTTCTCATCACAAGACTCTTGGAACTCAAGACCAAGCTAGGGTTTGCTCTGCTCAAGACACCTCCTTGCATTGTTGGCCTAAATTAGGGTTTGAGTTTACACATATATTTTTGGACCTTCAATACCCAAATTGAATCTCATACTTCATGTTGGACTCATAAGTTTGTCCATACCAAGTTTTAAGCCTTGAATCAAATTTTGCCCAGTCAATTGGACAGTTGACCTAGAAATCAGTTGTATTGGGGGAAAAGTCAACTATGGCCAATTTACAGTCAAACCTCGTGAATTTTGACCCACATCAACATTATGAACTCATATGAACCATTTGATCAAGTTTGGACCATAACTCCACAAGAAATTTGATCAGATCACCAAAAGGGCAAAATGGTCATTTTAGGGTTTTGATTGTACAAAGGCAATTTTTGATTGTTTGACCTAGCCAATGGCAAAATAAACTAAACCATGGACTCAAGGACATTATCTTGACATATTCAACAAGTTCAAAAGATCTCAAATGCATTGGATTGACAGATGAATTTTTCAGTCAACTGATCAAAATTTGACTGTATACTGAAAAGTCAAACTTTGACTTTCTGGTCAAAATCAAGTGCCAAGGGTCATTTTTCATCAATATGTGTCAAAATATGAAACTTGTTAATAAAGAAACCCAAAATTGCAAATTAGGGTTTGAAATTGAAAATTTTCATAACTTAGAAATTTTCTAAGTTATGAAATTTTCTTAATTTTTCCTAATTTTGTCCCATATTTTCACCAAGATGTAAATGGATTCAAACAAAACTTACAACATGAAAGTTGTAGTCCTCCACAAAGTCTACAACTTTGATTCACAACGTTTTCTAAAAAGAAGCTTGAATCTCAAGTTGTGATTTTTGGAACAAGGGTCCCTAAAACTTTTAACTTAGAGAAATTTTGCCCTAGTTTAGGCAGGATTTTGACCCATCTTCTTGGCCATTTTTCACATAGTTCCACTTGGAGTCTCAAGTTTCATTTCAAAGATGTATTATATTACTTGTTTCAATATTTCCAAATTATCCAAGAACTCCTCAAGCACATTTGTGGTTAGGGAGAATCGAATGCTTGAAGTTGGCAAAAACTCACTTTGTAACCATGGCCAAGACATGTTCATACAAGTTGCAAAACCTGTCCAAACTAGCTTTGTACTTGTTTACAGGCCTCTAAACCAATTCACACTCCTTAATTGAATGCAAATACATTGGACATTGGTGTTATTCTGATCATTAGAGCTTGGCACAATGAATAATTCCATTTTGGGCATAAAGGTAGCACTTTCATTTACAAAAAGCATGCTTTATGTCAAGTTTCATTTCTTGAGCCATACACCAAGCCCTTTGCTACAAACAAGGCTCCCTAATGTCAGGCAAAGTACAACAACTTTGTGCATCTAGGTTACAAGCCAGTACAGCCATTGCATTGTCAACTCTCACTTTTTGCTTCAAAACCAAGTCATTGTGCCAAAAGTCCATAACTTACACATCTGATATATTCAACTCAAGCCAAAATTTCAAACAAGTTTTACACATCCCTTGGAGCCAGAAACACGAGCCATTCATCCCTCAAACACCCTTGTACACAAAAACCATATTTTCTTGCAAAACAGGGCAGGCCCTGCAGAACCACTTCCATTTTCACATCCACTCGTGCGTTTTGCTTGCAACTTGTTCCAATACCTTCCATTCAACTCACTCAAGCTATCCCAAACCTCCATTGCCAACTGTAACTCCATTTATAGTGTTCACCATTTTTGTTTTGAAGCTTTGCAGGTTGAGTTCTGTAGAGAGATTCAGGCCATTTCAAAACAAACTAAGCATTGGGAAAGGTCCAGGGAGCATCAAGCAAGCTCAAAAGAACCTCAGGCCTCACTGAAAGTGGCTGCATTGTCCAACTCGAATCCAACTGAAACAGGTTTTTCATCAACTTCTATCTCTCTATTTAGGAACATTTAGCCTTAGGTTTGTGAATGAAAGATGTAGTACTCATTGCCCTGAAACCATACATATGCTCAGTTTTCATTTATATTAAGTGTGCTAGGAGAATTTCATCCATGAACATGCTGAAAAAGTTAGGTTAGATTTTAGGGTCAGAGAAATTCTCTTTGGTCTTTTAGAGTTAGATTCAATGCTTTATATGGTTAGATTCGTATTTAAATTCTCTACAAGTTTGATGTTGTGAGTTTTGGCAAAAGATCACGTTTCCAGAATGTTACAGTTTGAACCAGGCGCGCGCGCGTTTGACAATGGCTGGAGGAAGAAGATGAAGGCTTGGGCTGGGCCTGGCCTTCTTACTGCCTCCATCCTCCTTTTGCTAAATGCACCCCTTGGCCCATTTTATTTATATTTTGTTATTTTTATATTTTAATTTCATTTCTGACTTTGATATTTTATTTTCAAACATAAAAAATGCTTAAAAATATTTTCACATTTTTTTTACATTTATTAGGTATTTTATTTTAATTATTTCTAACATTAAAACATTTAAATACTTTATATTATTTATTAAAACTTGAAATATAATGTAAATAATACTTTTACTTTTATTTTTATTTTCTTATTTTTTTATTCACACTGAAAATATTTTCTTGAATATATTTTATTTTTGTAAAGATTTTATTTTATTTTATACATACTTAATATATATATATATATAATATATATATATATATATATATATATATATATATATATATATATATATATATATATAAATATATATATATATATATATATATATATATATATATATATATTATATATATATATATATATATATATATATATATATATATATATATATATATATATATATATATATATAAATAAATAAATATATATATATATATATATATATATATATATATATATATATATATATATATATATATATATATATATATATATATATATATATATATATATATATATATATAAATAAATATATATATATATATATATATATATATATATATAAATAAATATATATATATATATATATATATATATATATATATATATATATATATATATATATATATATATATATATATATATATATATATATATATATATATATATATATATAAAAATATATATATATATATATATTTATTTTTATATATATATATATATATATATATATATATATATATATATATATATATATATATATATATATATATATATATATATATAAATAAATATATATATAAATAAATATATATATATATATATATATATATATATATATATATATATATATATATATATATATATATATTATATATATATATATATATATATATATATATATATATATATATATATATATATATATTTATTTATATATATATATATATATACCTTTATTTTATTAAAGAACATAGATAAAAATACAAAAATATTACTCTTTTTATTTTTTATTATTATTTATACTAAAAAACCCTCTTTTTTTTAAATATATTTCTTTTTGTACATATTAATATATTTTTGTACATAAATAATATATAACATTTATCAAATTTTTTTTATTAATAACCATGTATTAAAATAATATTTCGTAAATAACCGGATTTCGGAAAAAATTACACAAATAACCATGTTTCAGATGACTCCCCAAAGAAGGAGCCATCTGAAATGGCGCATGCACCTACAAATTTGCCCTAGGCGCCATCTCACTTGGCGCCTCCCTTGGCTTTTAGCCAAGTGAGATGGCACATGCTCCTTAAAAGTGAGAGGAGGCGCCATCTCACTTGGCTCCTAGGGCCAAACTAGGGAAAAATGTTATTTTATAAATAATTCGTCTGTTTCTCTGAAATTTCTCACACTTTCTCGCACCGTATTTTTATTTTGTACTATGTTATTTGCGTCATGACGTCGCCTATGATTTTTAGCAGAGATGGTTACGTTATCTTCTCCGCCACGAAACCTGCGATGAAAATGAAATTCTGGCACATTCACTCCATGGAGCGTTTGAAGCAGGAGTTGATGCGATGGCTAGATGGAGACATTGCGGAGGGGGGGAAAATTCGAAGGATCCAGCGAAAATGAACAACAACCTCACATGCGACAGGAAGACCTAATGTGTGGTTGGGGGAAGTCAAAATAGACAGTGATGTAATGTTGATGATGCATGGGTCAGATGAAATTGTGTTAACAGTTGTAATTTCGTAGATGGAATATCGTTAATTATTCTTGTACGCGTTTTATTAATTGTAGCAAAATCTGTTAACGGAAAACCCAAATGTTTACAACACAATTAAGAAAAGATTTTATGTATTACATTATTTATGTGGTCGAGCCAGACGCCCGATTCGGACAGTTTTTGCGATTGTGTCCGACCTGACGGCATAAACCACACTTTCTTTCCAACCTGTCAAGATCGTCCATTTCTGTTGTGATGCGCTTACTTTTGGGATGACCCTTCTTGTTCCTTCGCATTTGGTCATTGTGCCACACTATTTCGCCGTCGTATGCAGGCCAATAATCTGGTTTTGCTACCAAAGGAAAGTTGTTGTTGTAAACGTTGAGCAACGTTTCAGATTTGTAAATGTTTGACAGAAGTTGCAGCGCGTCTTGATGGGTATGAGCACAAGCGGCAATGACATAAGAGCAAGGCATACGAAATGCTTGAAACCTGCCACAATCGCACCATTGAGAAGGTAGCATGACCCTATATTCTTGTCTTGGCAGGCCTTCATTATGGTCGATTGTCTCTTTCACAATGAAGTTGTGGCTGTGTCGGTCAAACCGTATAACCATATGAGTGTTGGCTTTATCACTTTCAGCCTTAATGTATTTCATGCAGCTTTCACTCCATAGTTATCCAGATTGCAACACCGCATTCCACATTTCACCTCTTTTGGAAAATAACGCAGCCATCCTAAAATACGTAGATTTTACCAAGGCAGTGATTGGGAGGTTCCGTATGCCTCTGAATACCCCATTCATTGATTCAATAAGATTCGTTGTCATATGCCTCCATCTTTGGCCATTATCGTATGACCTAGTCCACTTTTCCACCGGAATATTGTCGATCCACCTACCGGCTTCCGGATTTGACAAACGGATCTCGTTGCGGTAATATTTGAATGTGGGTTGTGTCAATGCATATCCCGCATTCATAACCGCTTTCCTCAATGTTTTGTCCTTGATCTCCCTCGAGAAATTCTGGACGATATGCCTAACGCAATAGACATGCATAGAAGGAGGGTCATGCCAACTATTTGCTGGATTATTGTAGGCACTTTCAGTGGATGCATGTCTGTCTGAGATCAAACAGAGATCTGGTTGAGGAGCCACGTGTGTCTGCAGATTTTTCAGGAAAAAGCTCCAAGCACCACCGGTCTCCCCCTCGACAAGGGCAAAGGCAATGGGGAAAATGTTGTTGTTGCCATCTTGTGCAACTGCCATCAGTAGCGTGCCTTTGTACTTCCCATAGAACCAAGTCCCATCAATTTGTATAATTAGTTTGCATGATGCAAACCCTGTGATGCATGGTTGAAATGCCCAAAACACGCGACTGAATATTCCGTTGCCATTTAGTAGACTACCATCTTGGGCGTATGCTGGCACTGTTTCCAGAACGTAAACACTACCTAGAGAATACGTCTTGAGTGCATTCAGGTAGCGGGGAAGTTCTTGGTATGACTCCTCCCAGTTTCCGTACACCCTTTCAATCGCCTTAGTCTTTGCTAACCACGCCTTACGGTAAGACGGAGTGTAGTTAAAAACTGTGGTGATGTGGGAGATGATTGTTTTCACCTTCAAAGATGGGTCGTTGTTGACCAGGGGTAGGATTTCTTGATAGATGAGATCATAGTTGAGTTTTCGGTGGTCCTGTGATTGAGTGGAACTTACACAAGTGTAGGTAGTCATGGAACCTATGACCCAGCAGTCACCCCTTAATCTGTATGATGTAGTCAGCTTGAACATACAGTCAGGGTGGACACACTTAATGTTGTACCTTTCCGGGTTGACACGATCCACCTTAAAATCAACCGAGTTGAGCATGTGGAATTTTTTAATGGCCCTGATGCATTCCTCTCTGTTACGAAACTTGTCCTTCTCTTTTAAATTTTCATCCGACTGCATATACGAATTGAAAAATAAGTCAGTAGAAGGTTCATCTCCGCCCATGTTGAAGTTTGTCATGTGCGGAGGTGGTGTGTAGATTTTGTTTGCAGGAATACTAGGGATGCCATCATCGTCGGAATCATCATTCACCATTTCATCAAACTCTAACTCGTTATCTTCTTCTTCATCATCAACTGCATCTACCTCAGCTTGTTCATTCTCCAAAGGATCAACCTCTTGTGTCACCTGAGGCTCTCGCAGCATAACGTACAACTCAATAGAGTCGTACCCAGAATAGACATGGTTGGAAAACATATTCTGGAGATCCTCGTCATCTTGAACTTCAACCTTATAAAAATATACTTGGTTGTTTCCAAAGAAAACTGGATTCTGATAAAATATCTGGGACACCGGGCCTCGTTCAAGTTTGGCCTCCAATCTTTTTTTGAAGTACGAGAAATTGGCTTTCCCGTTTAAGAGAAATTGGATGTTGTCTGTGTCTCTAAACAAAAACCCAGTGGTGGGACAAATGTATGTCTCACCGTTGAAATGTGCTTTGACGACAAATTGTGGTGTAGAGGCCATTGCGTAGAATTGTTTTAAGGTTTGAAGGTTGGAATGTTTGAATTTTATGAGTGATTCGAAGGTTGGAATGTTTGAGGTTTATTGATTGTATGAAGGTTTGAATGTTGTAAGGTTTGAAGGTTGGAATGTTTGAACTTTATGAGTGATTCGAAAGTTTATATGTTTGATTGTTTGAAGGTTTGAAGGTTTGATTGTAAGAACGTTTGAAGGTTGGAAGATTTGACAGATTAAGTGAATGAATGTTATGATAAATGTAAGACTAAAAATTTCAATTAAGTAAGGATGCAACCCCCAAGGCTGCCAATAGTGTTACATGCAAGGCATCCCAAAGGCTGTCACGTAGCCTGAGCCTAGCCTGCAACAAAGGACACCTCATATTCGCCAATTGGGGTGGCGATACCATTCATTTTTGTACTCTTTCACCAAGCCCAATGGCGCCTCCCTTACTGTCCAATCGTGATACATGCATGCAGATATGTAACCCCCTAGGCTGCCACCTAGGCTGCGCCTACTCTGCACCTATACTGTATGTTGTAAGTCTCCTCCCATCACCTCCAATGGGCTTACATGCATTCAGGCAAGGCATCCCAAAGGCTGTCACGTAGCCTGAGCCTAGCATGCAACAAAGGGCACCTCATATTCGCCAATTGGGGTGGCGACACCATTCATTTTTGTACTCTTTCGCCAAGTCCAATGGCGCCTCCCTTACTGTCCAATCGTGATACATGCATGCAGATATGTAACCCCCTAGGCTGCCACCTAGCCTGCGCCTACTCTGCACCTATACTGTATGTTGTAAGTCTCCTCCCATCACCTCCAATGGGCTTACATGCATTCAGGCAAGGCATCCCAAAGGCTGTTACGTAGCCTGAGCCTAGCCTGCAACAAAGGACACCTCTTATTCGCCAATTGGGGTGGAGACACCATTCATTTTTGTACTCTTTCGCCAAGTCCAATGGCGTCTCCCTTACTGTCCAATCGTGATACATGCATGCAGATATGTAACCCCCTAGGCTGCCACCTAGCCTGCGCCTACTCTGCACCTATACTGTATGTTGTAAGTCTCCTCCCATCACCTCCAATGGGCTTACATGCATTCAGGCAAGGAATCCCAAAGGCTGTCACCTAGCCTGAGCCTAGCCTACAACAAAGGACACCTCTTATTTGCCAATTGGGGTGGCGACACCATTCACTTTTGTACTCTTTCGCCAAGTCCAATGGTGCCTCCCTTACTGTCCAATCATGATACATCCTTAGGCTGCCACCTAGCCTGCAAGAGTGACACCTTTCATTTTTTGTACATGCATGTATGCATATATGTAACCCCCTAGGCTGCCACCTAGCCTGCAAGAGTGACACTTCGCATGCATGCAAGCACCAGCAACCACTATATGAAATTTATTTGCCTATAAATACATACCATATCATACATCTCTCACACCCACACAAGTCTCACTCTCTGCTACGAAATCTTTCATAATCTCTTACACTTTCTAAGTCTTTCATACTCTTTATCTCTTCCTAAGTCTTTCATAATCTCAAGCATTTTAAACAATGGCTCTTCTAACAATGGGCGATACTCACAGAGGCACAAGGGAAAACATTGCCACATTTGTAAGTTTCTATTTTGGTTATACATTTTTCATACTTCAGATAATGCGTTGTTCGTCTTACTTAATCTTACACATGTTACATTATGAACCCAGGACACAAAAAGATTCAGAATCCGTTCTCACAACTACCTGGCTCCCGACCCATTTATCATACCATATCTGGAATACGCAGGTTTTGGACATGTCATAAAGATCTCCAACTGCACCATTGACTCGAGGTTTATTCTTGCAATGTTGGAAAGGTGGAGACCATGATCCAAACCCGGAGGATGCAGCAACTTGGACCGCGAAGACTACAATCATTCGGTTCGACATTGTGGAGATGCACCACAGCGACCGTGTGAAGACGTAGTTCGGAATGCATCAAGAGATACCAAGTGATCCAACTTGTTTGTCCCCATGGCATCTTAAAAGGGTCGACGCCCAGTGGGGTCTTACCAACTGGAAAGACTTCGCTCCGGAATGGTTTAAGATGTGGTAGAGGCGTCACGGCTATGTCTTGCAATTCCCGGTTTTCCTTAATCAAGGTAATATGCGACACACGGATCAATATTTGTCTTGGTATAGGTCGGTTAGTAACCCTGAAATGCACGTGTCTCATCCAAGGTACTTGGTTGACCCACGCACACAATGGGCACAACCCTCATTTCCCCAACAACAAACCCAAAACCCATCAACCTCCCACCAACCCCCAAGAAGAAACAGACCCACAAACACCCAACCACAGTCCCCACCACAACACAATTACACTCAAATGCCACACAACCAACCACAATCACCACCACACTACCAATACCCCGATATGCCTCACACCCAACCATAATACCAATCCCAATACCAGCACACCCGCATACCCCGCACATAATTTCATTCTTCCGTATATCCCAATATGGGCCCCTCAACATCCAGCCTTAGCCCTGATATGGGAATGTCGGAAGATTACGAACAAACCGACCCAGCCTACCATCAACCACAATATCACCAAACCACCCAACATCCTCAATACCAAACACCCCAAGATCCATTTCCTTTCTACCCACCGTACTCAGACGACCAATGCTACAGACCTACTATGGAACCCCACCCACCGCCAACACGACCAAACTTTGAGGGTATGGGTAACCGACTGTACCAAAGTGGATCTTCTAGATATGGAGATCTGACTGATTTTATGGATCCAGACCGCATTGACTTCGTTGGGCCATGGACCTTGCCGCAGCAGGAAACGCGACGACACCCAGCACGAGAAAGGCGAGGACGGGGATGTGGAACCGGGGGACATTACCGGGTTCCGGGGGATCCCTGATTTATCTGGTTTTTTTTTCCTGTATTTTTTTATTCTTTTTTTTTATCTGTTTTTTTTAATCTGTTATTTTAATGTAATACAGTTGGATGTAATTTTTTTTTAAATAAAAATTTTTTTAAATAAAAAGTCCATTTTGTTGATCCTGTATCCAACACGCAACGCACCGGACAAAAAAAATTACATTTTGCCCTAAAATAACACCTAGGCGCCATCTCACTTGGCTTAGGGCATGCCCTAAGCACATAGGCGCCAAGTGAGATGGCGCCTCCCCTTAAAAAATGGGTGCATGCGCCAATTCAGATGGCTCCTCCTTTGGAGAGTCATCTGAAACATGATTATTTGCGTAATTTTTTCCGAAACGCGGTTATTTGCGAAATATTATTTTAATACATGGTTATTAATAAAAAAAATTCACATTTATCTTCTTAAAAGAAATTAGGGTTTACCCTAAAAATGAATAAAATTAATCTTTTTTTATTTTATTTATTTCTTTATATTTCTTTACATTGAAAATATTTTTACATACATAAAAACTTCTTTTTTGCATAATACATTTTATTTTAATATTTATTTACCTTGTTTATTTAAATATTGTACATTTAAATATTGATTGCATTTGAGATTCAATTTGGATGTAATAGTAACTAGGTTTTATATTTCTTGTCAAATACCCCCTATTCAAAATTGTACCCCCATCCCCATAACCATGTTGTAATAGCTTAGAATTTAAATTCTCGCATTTATACGCTTTCAATTATGCCATGATTAGAGAATTAGGGTTTGTATGCAAAAATCAAAACCAACAAATAGTTTGACCTAATCAAACGCAAAAATGCATGAAAAACAAACACAATGCACACTTGCACCCCTAGGGTTACAATCCACTTGTTGCCTTCAAAAAATGGGCCATGGTATGCATGTTAAGTACTTTGGCAAAACAAAAACAAAACAAAAGATCATAGTCCCTCGATGACGCTATCTGAGTTGCCTAAACAAAAATGATTAAGT
This sequence comes from Vicia faba, assembly GCA_948472305.1. Classification (NCBI taxonomy): domain Eukaryota; kingdom Viridiplantae; phylum Streptophyta; class Magnoliopsida; order Fabales; family Fabaceae; genus Vicia; species Vicia faba. The sequence goes on along the minus strand of OX451739.1, from coordinate 16,019,335 downwards.
CCCTCAAGAAAATTTCCAAAGATACTTGACACAATTGCTATCATGGTCTATACGATGACCCGCGCCTGTCCCGTTTAACATCCTAACACAAGGTTGTTCACCAAATACAATGGTGAAATAACACTGTCAAAAGGGTTGAAAACATAAGAAATATCTTTTGAGTAAAATAGGGTAGACAACTCTTAGTTACTTGATCAAAAGCTTGCAAAAACATCCTTTCTATTTTCAAACACACTTCACAACACAATTTCAAAACCCTACTTTCAAACATTGAAAACTTTTCAAAAGACAAAAACACCTTTGTATACATTCAAACAAGAATCATTACAAAGGTTTCCACAATGATGGCCTCTTTTCAAAACATCTTTCAAGACCACACACAAAGCACCATTTCAAACAATTGAAAAGCACCATTTCAAACAATTGAAAAGCAAAGCAAGTGATCTAAACAAGTAACTAAGAGCCCATGGATAACCATGGATGAAAAGGGTGCTTGTACCTTCCCTTTTCATAATCTACTCCCCGAACCTAAGAAAACATCTCAAAGGTCTTTCCTGTGCTTTTTGACCTTTCCTTAGGATAAAATAAAAAGTCGGTGGCGACTCTTGCTAAACCGAAACATTTGCGAACACAAACGCAAAACCTCAAGTCAGTTCTCCCACCGTATCACAGAACTGGAGACTCTGCTGGGGACTACTTTAAAAGTGGAGTAACCTTAGGGCTTAGATCACCTTTACATGCTTATCTTGATTGCTTTGATTGCTTTACATTTGGTTCTCGTGTTTGGGCTTGAAATCCTCTACCTGGATTTGGGAAACATTCATAGGTAAATAGCAATACGTTATGGAAACTGTGTGGGGTATACCGACATGGTTGAAGCAATAGCTGTATTAGTACGACATATTTGTGAGTACCGGTAGCCTTTGAGTCAATCAAAGAGAATACGGGGCCGCTGAGTGATGTCATGAAGCACTAATGAACTCTTAGAACCTTACTTGACCATCCTGGACTTTTTTAGGGGTAGTGAGATGACCGGCTTTGGTGCAGTCCAAAGTTGGTAGATACTCGATACTACACTTTTTGAGGGTTGTTTTCTTGGAATATTTTGGTCGCCAGTTAAGTGGCTAAACCAAAACAATGAACACAGAAAATGATTCAGTGATATTGAGCTCTTTAGAACCCGGTTACTATTTATAGGACAGGTTGAGCCAACTAACTTCAAGAGGGTACTTACCTATGAAACCTCATGCAGGCCTAAAACTAGGATCTTGTGTGACTTGCTTGTACGTATGTTTGTGCATACATCATGAACATCATGAAGCATCATTTGCATCCACTAACCATTTCAAGGGTTTGGATCTTCATCTTTGTTCCTGTTTTGTAGGTCATGGAATCTCTTCGCAGGAAAACAATTCAAGTCAATCTTGTGAGAATCCCTCCTCAACTCAAGGAGCTTACTTCCAAGATTCCAGAGAATTCTCTCTTCAGTGAAAGACATGGTAGACTTATCAACTTGGTCAACTCCAACATTGAAGAAGACTTGGTGAAAGTTCTCTTCCAGTTCTTTGACCCCCTACACCATTGTTTCATATTCCCTGATTACCAACTAGTACCTACTTTGGAGGAATTTTCTCAACTCCTGAGAATTCCTATTCTTCATCAACTACCCTACAATGGTACGGAAAAAGAACCAAAGCCTGAAGATGTTGCTCAAGCAATACACTTGCAACCATCTGATATCAAGGTTCATTGGGAAACCAGAAGTGGTGTCAAGGGTTTCTTGGCAAAGTTCCTGTTTGAGAAGGCACAAGACTGCTGGAATTCTCTAGATCTACAAGATTTTGAGGAGATTGTAGCACTTCTCATCTATGGGTTGGTCTTGTTCCCAAACCCTGATCAGCTTATAGATGTGAATGCTGTCAAGATTTTCATATCTCGGAATCATGTGCCTACATTGCTTGGGGACATCCTACACTCATTTTGCACACGAACAATGAGGAAAAGAGGTGTTCTCATGTGTTGTACTCCTCTCCTAGCTAGGTGGTTTATTTCTTACCTTCCACAATCAGTTTTGAAGAATGAGCACGGTTTAAGGTGGTCACAACGGTTGATGACCCTCACACATTCTGATGTTCATTGGTGCTCTCGATCCAGAGAAAATGTCATCATCATTGATCGTTGTGGGGAATTCCCTAATGTCCCACTACTTGGCATTAGGGGAGGCATTACCTACAACCCCTGTTTAGCACTAAGACAGTTTGGATATGCTAGAAGGGATGACCCTCATGACATGTTGATTCTTGACCTGGTTTTTGACTTTGACAATGATGCGCAAGGACTTCGACAAAGGTTCATCAGAGCTTGGAGGATGCCTAACAAAGTGGATAGTAAGACACTGGGGCACAAGAATTCCATCCCCCTTGAGCCTTATCTCAAGTGGGTACGAACCCGCGCCCAGAATCTTATGATGCCATACCCTCACATTCTCCCCGTGATCAAAGAGCCTGTTATGGAAGGAGAGGTTCCATACACCCTCCTACATCCTGACATGCCGACATCATTGGAAGAATTGCAAAAGAGTTGGATCCAACTCAAAGAAGAACGGAATACTTTTGAAGCCAACTTCTATGCCAGTGAGAAGAAGGTTTTGGAGCTTACCCGTCGACTTCATGAGGAGGAAACTCTCAACACTTACATCGCGCCAAAAAGGATGCGCAATGTCTTTTTACATTAAGAATTTGGTAATATTTTTGCCCATGGGGCACTTATGTACTAACAAATTTCTTCTTAATATGACGTGTGTTCTTTTTGTTTGCAACAAATTTGAATTTCTGAATCCTTGACTGCATTACATGAATAACATACCATTCATCATATGCATAAACAGGTCTTTACACCAGGTTTCCTTATCTTTCTGCTGTTTATTTCAGCAAGATGGATTTGGAGCAGACGATTAAGGATCTGCAAGCACATAATTCTCAATTCCAGCAACTCCTCATGACCTTAGCAAAGGGTCAAGAGGATCTTAAAGCACTGTTGGAGAAAGATAAAGAGAAAAAGAAGAAAAGGCCCGGTGTGGTCATTATGGGAAGGAGGTTTGAAAGCAATGCTAGAAAAGTTCTCGAGTTCCCCTCGACGTCTGATGAAGGGGCTGGTAAATGAAAAGGAACTGCAATTCCTTCTGAATCTGAAATTGAAGGAGAATAAGAGGAAGAGGAAGAAGACGAAGATTACTCTGAACAGCAATATCCCCCGGCGGATGTTAAGTTTAAAAATCTTGAGGATCAGTTGGCAGCCATGGAGTTGTAAAGGGTACCTGGTTTAGATTTCAAAGAACTAGGGTTGGTCGTTGGGATCGTCATTCCTCCCAAGTTCAAAGTTCCCACATTCGCTAAGTATGACGATTTGTCGTGCCCGAAGATGCATCTAAGATCCTACGTCCGAAAGATCCAACCCCACTCATTTGATAAGGATCTTTGGGTCCATTTTTTCCAAGATAGTTTGTCAGGCACACAATTGGACTGGTTCTATCAACTCAAGAGATCGGAGGTTCATAACTGGGAAGACTTAGATGCTGCTTTCTATCGACAATACCAATACAATGCTGATTTAGCGCCCACTCGTACTCAACTACAGAGTATGGGTATGGCTTCTAACGAGGGATTTAAGGAGTATGCCCAGAAGTGGCGTGATCTGGCTGGAAGGGTGCAGCCACCATTGTCGGATAGAGAGTTGGTGGACATGTTTTTAGGGACCATGTCTGGCCCTTTCTTCAATCATTTAATTGGGAGTTCCTCCGCGGGATTCACCGAATTTAATTCTGACCGGTGAAAGGGTCGAGGCCGGCATTAAAAGTGGTAAGATTCAGAAAGATGCCTTCGCGTCCACTGCCATTAAGAAGACCTTCCCAGCTAAGAAGGAAGCTTCTGCTGTTTATTCTCAGAAAAGCCAAGGAAGAATCGAGCACCGGCCAACTGTGAGGGTTGTGATGATCCAAAACTCTTCAAATGATCAACCTCGCAGCAATCAGCCAAGATCTAATCAGCAAAGGTTAGAAAGGCCACAACGGCAATTCACCCGAATCAACATGAAACCGGCTCAAGTACTCCCTCATTTGTTAAATCTGAATCTTACCAATTTGAAGGAAGCACCAAAGAACCCCAATACCTCTTCTCCATATTACCACTCCAATGCAAAATGTGCTTACCACTCTGACAGTGTAGGGCATGATACCAACAACTATTGGGCTCTTAAGAACAAAATCTAAGACCTGATCGACGCCAAGGAGGTAAAATTCGATGCACCCGAAAAGCCAAATGTGATTTCTTCCCCAATGCCTAAGCACGGTCATAATGTCCATGCCGTTATGGAAGACCTTCATGTTACCAATGTTGCTGACCTTTTGACTCTGTTACCAGTGATTAAAGAAAATTTGATGAGAGCCGGGATATTCCCAGGCTGTGGAAAAAACTGTTACTTTTGTTTAAACATACAAGCTGACTGCCCACTATTGAAATCAGGCATCCAACGCCTGATGGATACCCAAGAGATACTCTTCCAAAAGACTCATGTTGATACCTTCACTCCTGTTACTCCTGCTACCTTTGTTACTTCAACCAATGACATTGCAATAATAACCATCTTCGACAATCTTCCCAAGGCTTGCAAAAGGCCTGTCAAGATTACGCCTGATCCTAAGTTTGTGCCATTAAAGATTACCATGCCGGGGCCTGTCCCGTATCAATCTAACAAGACGATACCATGGAACTACGGAGGAGAAATCTTATATCATGGTATCAAACAGATTGAATCAGTCCAAGAGAATTCTGATGATGAAACCCCTGATATAGGGAACATTGAGGGAACAAGCAAGATAACTCGTAGCGGACGGATTTTCTCTCTGGAGATTGCTCCCCCCGAGAAGTCTTCGGACCCTCGAAAGCTTTTGTTCCTGTCAAGCCATTTGTGTCAGGCCCCATAATTGAAAAATTGGATACTCCTGAAGTTAGACCCTCCGTTGATACTACCGATAAGGGTAAGGGGATACTAGAAGCGCCTGTCAAGATGAAGGCTTAGACTGTGGTAATCCCTGAAACCACCCAGAAAGAAATGGAAGAAATATTAAAGATAATCAAAAAGAGCGACTAAAACGTCGTGGAGCAGCTTGGGCAGACCCCTTCTAAAATCTCCATGTTGACTCTTCTACTCTGCTCTGAGGCCCACGCTAAGGCCTTGATCAAATTCTTAAAGATGGCACACGTGCCTCAAGAAACTTCGGTTGACCAGTTTCAAGAGTGCGTGGCCAGCCTTACTGCTAATAATGGTCTTGGTTTTTCCGATGCTGATTTGAATCCTAAGGGAAGGAAACACAACGACGCGCTGCACGTCTCAGTAGAATTCAGGGGAACCACCCTTGCCCATGTCCTAGTTGATACCGGTTCATCTTTGAATGTGCTGCCGAAAAAGGCGTTGGATAGATTGGACTGCGAAGGATTGACCCTCAAACCCAGTAACATCGTTGTTAGAGCCTTCGATGGTTCTAAGAGGATGGTGCATGGAGAAGTAGACATTCCTATCAAAGTGGGCACCGAGACCTTCAACTCTACCTTTTATGTGATGGACATCCGTCCTTCATATTCTAGTTTGTTGGGAAGGTCGTGGATCCACTATGTTGGGGAAGTTACCTCCTCTTTACACCAAATGCTAAAGTATCCTGTTTAGGGTAAGATTATAACGGTTCACGGTGAGGAAGAGTACATGATAAGTCGCCTCAAATCCTTCCGCTATGTGGAGTTGGATGGCGAATTCATAGAAACGCTTTTCCAACATTTTAAGGAAGTTTCTCCTGAAGTCGCTGTTGCAAAGACAATGACTGATGTGCCTATTATTTCCAAGCCTGTGTCTAGGATGGCATCTCTCAAGGATGCATAGGCTGTAATCAAAGAAGGAAGGAGTACAGTGTGGGGGAAACTGCCTGATTTTCCTCACAAGACGGACAAGTTAGGACTAGGTTTTAGTGCTGCTGGCCAGAAAGCTGTGCGTCGCTCCAGGGCTGGAGGACCATCTGTAAAAATCACTCACCATAGAATTAATGCCTTAGAAGATGATGATGAAGAAGACAACTTTGAATATTGGATCTTTCCAACCGTCGAAGGAGGATTAAGCAACTGGGAAATGAAGGACTTCGTTCCCATCACTTTCATCAACCATTAATTTATCTTTGAACAATTTCCTATTTTGGTCTGTAATAACTAAACAATTTGTACACTATTTTCACCTTATGCCTTTCCCGGGGCATATAGGTCCATTTGTAAGGGCTTGATTTTCTTCATTATTATATGCCATGTTTTAATGAATCATTGGATGTTTTCATCTATAAATTGTTGTGTTCATTTCCTTTCTTTTTGTATTTTGTTTTGTTTAAGGATGTCTATCCCTTACACACACCCACACTCATAAAATTCAGGTACCCATCCACTCCGGATTCCATGGGTGACTATTCTGCTTTAGCCTTCGGTGACTCTGAAGATTTGGTCAATCATGTCGAGTATGAAGGTGATGAAGACTGTGAAGTGCCTGGAGAGCTAGCCAGACTTCTGCAACAAGAGGAAAGGGCTATTTTGCCCCATGAAGAATTACTAGAGACCATCAATTTGGGAACAGAGGAAGACAAGAAAGAGGTTAAGGTGGGTGCCAACCTAGAACCAAGTGTCAAATAGCGCTTAGTGCAGTTGTTGAACGAGTATGTTGAGATTTTTGTCTGGTTCTATGAAGACATGCCGGGACTAGATACAGATATCATGGTTCACCGTCTCCCTACAAGAGAAGACTTTCCACTGATCAAACAAAAGGTCCGCCGAATGAGGCCCGACATGTCTGAGAAGATCAAAGCTGAGGTAATGAAGCAATTCAACGCTGGCTTTCTGGCTATTACTTCCTATCCATAATGGGTTGCTAACATTGTGCCCGTGCCTAAAAAGGACGGCAAAGTCAGAATGCGTGTGGACTATCGAGATTTAAACAGGGCTATCCCTAAAGACGATTTTCCACTACCACACATAGACATCTTGGTTGACAACACAACTCAACACAAGGTATTTTCCTTCATGGATGGATTCTCGGGATACAACCAGATCAAAATGGCCCCCAAAGACATGGAGAAAACTACTTTTGTTACGCAGTGGGGTACCTTCTGCTACAAAGTGATGCCATTCGGACTGAAGAATGCTGGGGCAACCTATTAACGCGCCATGGTAGCTTTGTTTCATGATATGATACATCATGAGATCGAAGTCTACGTAGACGACATGATACCCCGATCATAGACAGAAGAAGAACACCTCGATCATCTGCAAAGGCTGTTTGTCAGATTGAAGGAGTATAAGCTCAGACTGAACCCAAGCAAGTGCACTTTTGGAGTCAGGTCTGGTAAACTTTTGGGATTTATCGTCAGCAACAAAGGCATTGAGATTGATCCTGCTAAAGTCAAGGCTATACAGGAAATGCCTGCCCCCCGCACTGAAAAGGAGGTTAGAGTTTTCTTGGGACGCTTAAACTATATCGCAAGGTTCATCTCTCACCTGACATCTACCTGCGATCCAATCTTCAAGCTGTTGAAGAAAGATCAGGTAGTTGAATGGAACAATGATTGTCAAGTTGCTTTTGATAAGTTCAAGGAGTATTTACTGGAACCTCCTATCTTGATGCCACCCGTCGAAGGAAGGTCGTTAATCATGTATCTGACTATTTTGGATAACTCAATGGGGTGCGTACTGGGCCAACATGACGAGTCTGGCCGAAAAGAGCATGCCATTTATTACCTTAGCAAAAAGTTTACCGACTGTGAGACTCGCTACTCACTGCTTGAGAAAACTTGATGCGCTTTGGTATGGGCTGCTCGCCGGCTAAGGCAGTATATGTTGACTCATATCACTTTGCTGATTTCCAAGATGGATTCGATTAAGTATATCTTCGAGAAGCCTGCTTTATCTGGAAGAATCGCTAGATGGAAAATGATCCTGACTGAGTATGATATCCAGTATACTACCCAAAAAGCTATAAAAGGGAGTGTACTAGCTGGCCATCTAGCTTATCAAGTCGTCGAAGATTACCAATCTATGAGATTCGAATTCCCTGGCGAGGACATCATGACATTGGACAACATTGAAGGTAACAGACTGTATGACGGACCTGAACAAGGATCCCGATGGACCCTGTACTTTGATGGTGCTTCAAATGCACTTGGTAACGGTATCGGTGCGGTACTCATTTCTCCAGGAAGGTTTCCATACACCCTTCACTGCCCGACTTTGCTTCAGCTGTACCAACAACATGGCTGAATATGAAGCTTGCATCTTTGGTCTCAAGGCTGCTATAGACTTGGGAATCAAATCTTTGGTCGTATTTGGGGACTCGGCTTTGGTTATCAGTCAAGTCAAATGAGAGTGGGATACTAAACATCCTAATCCTATCCCATACAAAGAACATGTCTTGACATTGTTGCCTCATTTCGAGCAGATTACTTTCGAGCACTTCCCGCGAGAAGAAAATCAGCTAGCAGATGCTCTGGCTACAATGTCTTCCATGTTTAAACTCAACTGGTATAATGAGGCTCCCCAAATCACCGTTGAGCGGATGGACGAACCTGCGCACTGTCATGAGATAAATACCGAAGAAGTAGTGGAACAACCCTGGTTTCATGAAATCAAAAGGTATCTCCAGACTCGAGGATACCCAGAAGGAGCTTCCGTCAATGACAAAAAGTTCTTAAGGAGATTTGCTGCCAAGTTCTTCCTGAGCAATGGTATCCTTTATAAGCGCGGCCATGATTGTGTTCTACTTCGTTGTGTGGACAAGGTTGAAGCAGAGTTGATCATGACCGAAATACATAGTGGCGCATTTGGCACCCACTTGAGTGGGCATACGATGGCTAAGAAGATTCTAAGGGCAGGTGTGGTACCCCAAAATTTTCCCTCCCATATTCTTCAAGATTTGTCAAGAACCATCTGCAAATGATTCAAGATTGCTCAAGAGGTTGCCCAGTCAAACCCTCTCCTAAGCCAGTCAAAATTAGGGTTTTGGTTCTCACAAGGAATTTGGGGTTTTCAATGGCTCAATCAAGTCTCATAGGCACATATACATCCTCAAGCACCTACATGTCAAGTCTCAAGACTCACAATGCCAGTTTGCACAGTCAAAAGCTTCATTTGCTCTACAGTCAACTATAGGGGCAAAATGGTCATTTTACAGTCAAAAGTCAGAATTTTTGGTCAACATCTTATTTTGAGTCCACAATCATCATTTGATCAAGTATTGATCATGATTCCACAAGGATGGCTCAAAAATCATCAAGATGCAAGAAGTTACTATTTTTCGACAGTAGAAAAGTCAACTGTATCTTGACCAGGGCATAACTTTTTCATGGTTCATCAGAAAAATCCCATCCAATGCTCATTTTGAAGGGGATGACATTTCCTACAATCCATCCTCACATTCCAAGTCCAAGAAATGCTCTCACAAAAAGTTGTCAATTTCTACATTATGGGTCAATTTCAAAAGTCAACAAAAATGCACTTTAAGTCAAAGACCATAACTTGAGATTGGTAAATCCAAATGACATGGGACCAAAGGCATTGGTTAGAGGACTTCAAGACCTTTCCAAAATGTCCAAGAACATGTTCATATGATCAAAATTGAGCAAGATATGCATTGGAGAAGTTGGGAAATTTTCATGAATTTGCAAAAGTCAACTTTGCTCAAAACACCTTGTTTTTGCTAATGGGCCTCAAATTTCTTCTTGAAACTTTATCCAAGGCCTATGCACGACCCATCAAGCTTATTTGAATTTATTTTCTTATTTTTTATTAATTAATTGGATTTTTAATTGATTTTAATTCATTTAATTAATTTAAATTGTAGGAAAATATAAAGATATGGTTTTTCAATCTTTTGTGGAGCAAGAATGACCTAAAAAGGCTGGAGATTTCGTGTGCAAATCAAAGGGACAAAGATCTCCAAATTTGGCAACTTTTTCCAATCATGAAGATTCAAAAATATATGATTTCCAATCAAATATTCAAATCATCATTCCAATGGATCTTTGTGCAAAGATTTGACCTAATTCTGTTCTCCTATAAGTACACAAGCCAACCCTATTCATGCATACGTGAATTTGCTGCAAGAAAGCCATAACCATATTGAGAAAATTCAAAGAAAAGTCAAAAATGTTTTCTGCATTCTAGCACGATTCAAAGCAATTTGTGGATTCTAACACATTGCTGGAAGTGTCAGGGACGTGTAGGAATCAAAACCAAGCATTGAAGCTCAAAGAACCATCACCTACAGTCTCACGGTTTGACCTTTTTTCTCATAATCGAAACTCATGATTCATACATATTTAACATGATTTTTTCATTGTTTTGTATTGCTTGAATTCATATAAAGCTAATGGTATTAATTAATTGGATTATAATGCATAGAATCGAAAGTTGCCATTGACAAATTTTAGGGTTCATAAACCTTGAATTTGGGGATGCAGTAACCAGGCAAAATTGAAACCATTAAGGCATATGGTTGAGACCGTCAGAACAAGACAAACACACTGGACTATTCGCGAAATATTTATATAGAGCATAGCTCTATTCGCTATTTTTGGTCATCATGGTTTGTGGGGGTTAAAAACCCCCGCTATCTAACATGTATTTTGCAGGTTCAGCGAGGAAGATGACTAGGTGGTGACATGCTATTGGTTGGTTCAAAAAACACGCGCTTGTTTTTGTGTTTACAGCATAGTGATTAGTTTTTATATATTATATTTGTTTCTTATCATATTAACAAATGCGTGCAGATGGCCTAGTGGATGGTGCGTTGGCCAATGATCATTGGGACCTGGGTTCGAATCCTAGGTCCACCCAAAACGCTTATATTGTTTTTTCTAACATAATCACATGCAGGCTTCCCAAAGCATTCTACCATGCATCTCAATTGTCCACACGCCAAGTGGCCTTAAGCATCAATCCAATGGTCATGATTGGAAGACCATGGTACTCCCAGTCAATGCATGTGTGGACGAGCCAGAAAGTCAACCAGGCTTGTAGCTTAATGGGCCTGAGAATTGCCAAAGAAACCTCCATCTGGGCCCAACACCCCCTGGGTTTTGTTTCTTATTTTTTCTCTTTTATATTTTATCCTTAATTGTTTTTACTATTAATAATAATTATTATTACTATTACTTAATTAACTCATCAATTAATTAATTTTTCACAATAAAAATTCAGAAAACTAAAAATAAAATATTTTTATTATTATTATTTATTAATTTCACATTATTATTTTTGTAAATAAATACTAACACAAATTAATTTAGTTTAATTAGGGTTAATTTTAACTTTTTCTCAATAATTTAAAATCAATATAGAATTAGGGTTTTCTTTTGACAATTTTAATTTCTTTTCTTTTATTTCATTAAAACATTAAAAAACTTAAAAAAAACATTTCTTTTATTTAATTAATTAGAATTAGGTTTAATTTAATGCAAAAAGGACCAAAATTCATTCTTTCTCAAAAAAGGGTCAATACCCTAAGGACTTTCCCGATGCAATTTCTTTTCGCGCATATTATTTTTGATCATATTTATGTAATTGCTCCGAGGATGTAATAGATAATTAGGACCTTTTTTATCGCTTTATTTATTTTCTCGCATTTACTTTTCAAGGGTTATTTTTGGCGATGTAAATACCCGACGCCTTGTAATAGCGTAGATTTACTTTCCGCAATTTACTTTCCGCACAATTATTAACTGCTATGCATGATAAGACTTGCCTGAAAAATAAAACCAAAACGTAGCTCACCATAAAAATGTGCAAAGACAATTTAACATGAAACCTGACACACGTGCACATGCCACTCCTAGGGTACGCCTCACTTGGTTGCCTCGACGTGGTCATTGAGTATAGGGTGTTTTAGAGGTCGCCCTCTTGTCTAAAGATCCAAGTTGCTTCGAAACGGTTGCCTCGGATAAAAAGGATCTAGGACATTAGGGTTACCGCTAAGGCATCCTACTATTGCTTTGGTGACCACACATGTCCCTATAATCAAATTGACCCGAAACTCCAACGACGGTGCTACCTACTTCTCAATAGTGGGATAGCACTGTCTAAAGGACATTTACACAGCTTAATTTCTTTTGAGTAGGTAGAGGTTCTAAGGTACTTGCTCTTTCAAAACAAAAATACTTTTCGCACTTACACTCTTTCAAACAAAAGTTTTCAAAACACTTCGTACACTCTTGAGGACTGATACAAGAGTTAAAACGAAGTTTTCAAATAAACTTTTTCAAAACCCACAAACACAAAGAAAAGCAAACATTTTTTGAAAACATAGTGAGCAAGTACCTAAGAGCCCGTGGATAACCATGGATAGAAAGGGTGCTAACACCTTCCCTTTCTTTAATCTACCTCCCGAACCGAGAAACATCTCGAAAAGGAATTTTGCTGTGCTTTTGTCTTTTCCTTGTTGGAGAAAATAAAAGACGGTGGCGACTCTTGCTTACCGCAACATTTCGCAAACCAGCATTAAAAACAGTCAGTTCTATTTCCACCGATCACAGAACTGGCGACTCTGCTGGGGAGAGACTTAATAAGTGAGGTGTACCTTAGGATTAGATCACTTGTGTTTTCAATTGTATGCCTTGAATGCTTTAATATTGTGGGCTTGCATCGGAGTTTTATAGATCTTAACCTGGATCTGGGGATACCCTTTAGAAGTAGCAACAAACTGTGAGGGAACTGTGCGGGGTATACCGATATGGTTGAAGCAGTTGCTACGTTGATGTGGCACTTTGGTGAGTATCGGTAACCCTTGAGTCAAGTCAAGGAGAGTACGGGGCCGCCGCGTGGTGTCGTGAAGCATCAAATGACCTTAGAACCTTACTTGACCATCCTGGCCTCTTTAGGGGTAGTGAGATGACCGACTTTGGTGCAGTCTGAAGTTGGTAGATACTCGACACTACACTCATTGAGGGTTGTTTTCTTGGAATATTTTGGTCGCCAGTTAAGTGGCTAAATCAAAACAATGAACATAGAAAACAATCCAATGATATTGAGCTCCTCAGAACCTGGTTACTTTTGATAGGACAAGTTTTGAGCCAACCAACTTCAAGAGAGTAGTACCTAAACCTCATGCTGGCCTAAAATCTAAGGGCTCTTTTGTGTGACTTGTGTGCCTTCAAACTTGAACTATTTGCACATTCTTGTCATCTGACACATGAGTTCCTTGCAGGTTTTGTTTACAGTCCTTAATCTGGACTTATTACAGGGCTTACTTACACCTCACACCTTTGCATCCACGTACATAACATCATACGCATCATAACATCATGCCATAGCATTTCCTTAACCATTTCAAGGATCTCAAGGGTTTGTGATGCAGGTCATGATGAACCAAATGTCTAGCAAAGGGCAAAGGGGATTTATTTTCCTTTAGCCAAAGTTGTTTGGAGATCAAAACATGATAACTTGAGTCAGGGGCTATGACCCACTCGATATGGTGAGCTTTGACTCTTGAAGAAGGACTCTCAACAACATGAAGTTCCTTCAATTAAGTTGCAAAATTCAAATTCTAACAATTTTCTTGTTTACCCCGCGAGATCCTTGAAAACATTGCATACATATATCATACATATCATTGCATAACAGGTCTTCCAGTACATGTCTCTCATGTTCTCGTTGTTTATTTCAGCAATGGCTTTCCAATAAGACAACCAGGATCTTCATACTCAAGAGACTCAGTTCAGGGAAATCTTCCTAAGCCTATCCAAGGGGCAGGAAGAGTTGAGAACACTCCTCATGGGGAATTTGGTCAAGAAGAGTCCTGAAGACAGTGAGGACGAACGGCTGAAACATCTGCAAGCTGAGGTAGATGCAATGAAAACCCAGATGCTGGGGCAGATGGCTCTCATCCAAGGCTTAGCTCGGGAGCAAGAAGAGTTGAGAACCGTGATCAACCAGCTTCATCAAGACAGATACAACAGTATGAAGCAAATAGTCAAGGCTGAGGATCAAGTCATTAATCAACTTCCGAGAAGTCAAAGGTTTGGCTTAATGAAGAATGGACCTCTCCAGGTTGCCACTACCTCACAGGTCCAACCACAACCTGGCCATAAGCAACGGGTTACTCTGAGGCCGTTTACCAAGCTCAACATGCCGTTGTCCCAAGCTTTGCAACACCTATTGAATTTGAATCTGGTGACGTTGGTAGGACCTCACCCGAATCCTAAGACTTCTTCACCCAACTACAATCCTGATGCCAGGTGTGCATACTATTCTAACAGCCCGGGGCATGATACTGACGACTGTTGGAAGTTGAGGTACAAAATCCAAAACCTGATTGATGAAGGAGCATTGGAGTTTGCACAAGATGGTCAGGCTGAGTTCTTCTACTATCCCTCCAAGGTTCACCATTTGAAGTGATAAGTCCTGAGACGAGAAGACTTTTTGTTCATTGGAATTTTCAATTCATAATTTTCTTTTGATTGTTCAAACATTTATTCATGTCAAACTTTATTACTTTATCAATGCATCGCATATGTCTGTTTTGAATCAATCCATGTGTATTCACTATATTCAAATTGCTTTCATTTTTTGTGATGCTTAACTCTCAATTAAAAATTCTAAACCTTTTGAGGGAGGATGACGAAAACGATACCACGATCTTTACAGTATGCTTTTGAACAAACCCCGCTGATGAAGTACAGGCATTGTTTCAAATCCTAAACAGTGGAGTTATAAGGAAGATAATCCCTCGTCAACCCCTTCGAGCCAAAGAAGTTGGAGTTTTTTTCTTTTTAAAAAAAATTAAACCCTTAATTATAACCTGGGGCAGGGTAGTTCTCTCAGTTGATCCAAGTGCACGACGAACAGCATCAAAAGAGTCCTTCCAAAACAAAAGACAGTGATGGTTCCGGATAATCATAAAGATAGGCAGTCGTTATCTCTCAGAAATAAAAGCCCATTAAGTCAAAACCTATGAAGGAGACTTATAAAACTGGGGCATCCCGCTGACTGTAATCATAAAAGAAATAGTTCAGGCAAAAAAAACAGGGATAATAAAATCAAAAAGAAAGAGATCCTGCAAACTCTCAACAAAATGACTGCCTATTCGAAATAAACTGTCAATATCTGAACCATCACCGGAATATCAGAGCAAAGACTCAAACAAAATCTAATGCACGATTAGCTGAGTTTAGGATTGAAGAACATCACGAAGAACGGGTGGGTACAAATAAAACTTGAGCCTTTATCCTTTGTTTCTTAAACCGTGAACCAGACCACGTTATAACCCTTAAAAGTCCTAGCTAAAGCATGGGTTAGTTCGAAAGCATACTGTTACAATAGGTATCCTGACTCCTGTAGGGCTCGCTGTAAAATCCTGAGTTGACATCACATTTTACAAAATTCGCTTGTTTTATTGAAAAAATGCATTTTCAAAAACTTCAAGACAGACATAAGCTTTGCATTCTTAAAATAACATTGTTTGCATGTGACTATTTGTTCAAACAGCAGAGAAATTCGCACGACGAATGTCTAGTGAACAAAAAACCTTCTCAACAAAAAGGATCACATCAAGTGGAAAAACACTTCCAATCCAGGGGCACGACATGAGAATTGTCCATCATCTGGGGCAGTCAAGTCAAGATTCAAGGAATCTCTCAAAATGCCAAATAGCTTGGGGCAAATCTCCATCTGAATCACTTGGGGCATTGGACATGAATTCCGGCGACGAATCTTGCATAATCAAACATCTTCTGGTAGCATGGCGACACAATACTACCGACAGTGACAACTCCCTACACTCTGAGAACATGGACATAGTCAAAAAATACTACGCATAATCAAAGACTCGTTAGGTCGACTGGCCTAGGCAAAAATAAGGGATGAAATGAAAAAAATCTGTACACCCGGCAAGTCGAAAACTTGAAAAGGCGGCTTGGGCAAAAATGGGTATCCCGATGGACTGAAAACCCGAAAGGGCGATCCAGGCAAAATTTAGGGATCAAAAGCGTACGACTATGTTCCGTCACTCTGTCACTTTCCTACCAGAAGAAGATTTGTCAATCGGCAGTTATCAAGAACCTCCACAGGTACCTTCTTCCACAAAAGTTGGGGCAATAAGAATTGTCTGAACTGTACAAGTTGCTCTGTCCTCCAGGTACCAGGTGGATTCAGTTGAAGAGTATGACCGAGATACCTTCACTCCCCGCAGAGTAAGACAAATCAGCAATACTCTCCCCAAGCAGAGTTGGTCGCTCATCAGCCCTAAAAAGGCACAGTATCCCCAGCAAGTCAGCAATACTCTTCCCCCAAGCAGAGTTAGTCTACTGTCAGCCTTAAAGAGGAGTTGGGTATCCCCAGAAAATCCTAATATTCCCTAGCAGAATACAGATATCCTCAGCAAGCATCCCCGGCGGTCTTAATATAAGATTGTTCCCCGACGAAATACAAGGTACCCCCAGTGGAGCCATTTCCCCAGTGCAGTCCAAAAAGTTTCCCCAGGAGAGTTGAATCAATCTCCCCAGTAGATTCTGGAAGCTTGTCCCCTGCAGCGTACAAATATCTCTCCCCGGCCATATTCAGAAGGTTATCCCCTACCAGAGTCTAACTGGGTTATCCTCGGCAAATTGCAACGGCAAGATCGTCCTCAGCGAAGTTCTTCCTATCCCTAGCGGAGTTCATCAAATTCCCCAACAGAGCTTATCAACGGAATCCCCAGCGGAGTTATCGGTAAATTCTCAGCGAAGTATCTCTTCCCCACAGAGTAATTCCCCGCAGAGTAATCTCTTCACCAGGTTTATTCCCCAACGGAGTCATCTTCTCCTACCGGTTTATTCTTGCAAACATCTTCGTTCATCATCCTCAGCGGAAACGAAGAACTCTACTCTTCAACATCAGCCCAGGATTTAACTTCCCAGCATCTGTCAAGGATTTATTTTCCTAAACGAAGATACATTCATAAACATCACATTGTCATACATCATGATACATGCATATACGCATCATATCACACAATCTCATTTATTTTGAGAACATCATGACATCATGCATGTCATACATCATGACATTGCATACAACTAATGTTTTGCCTTTTCAGGAAAAGGTCAATCAAAAGATATCACCATCAACTTTTGAAGTTCCAGATTCGATACTTGTATCTAGCCAGGGCATATCTGTGAGCGATTGATTGTAGATCTATACCTGTATCTAGCCAGGAAAGTTATCTACATGAAGAGATTGAAGATCAACACCTGTAACAGGCCAGGAAATTATCTTTCACTCTCAGGTCAGAGATCTACACCTGTATCCAGCCAGGAAAGCTATCTCGACCAACCTTTTTTAAGTTCCAGATCAACACCTGTATCTAGCCAGGAAATATCTATGAGCGATTGATTGTAGATCTATACCTGTAACTAGCCAGAAAAGTTATCTACATAAAGAGTTTGAATATCAACACCTGTAACAGGCCAGGAAATCATCTTTCATTCTCAGGTCAGAGGTCTACACCTGTATCCAGCCAGGAAAGCTATCTCTACCAACCTTTTGAAGTTCCAGATTCGATACCTGTATCTAGCCAGGGCATATCTGTGAGAGATTGATTATAGATCTATACCTGTAACTAGCCAGGAAAGTTATCTACATGAAGAGTTTGAAGATCAACACCTGTAACAGGCCAGGAAATTATCTTTCTTTCTCAGGTCAGAGGTCTACACCTGTATCCAGCCAGGAAAGCTATCTCGACCAACCTTTTGAAGTTCCAGATTCGATACCTGTATCTAGCCAGGGCATATCTGTGAGCGATTGATTGTAGATTCGATACCTGTATCTAGCCAGGAAAGTTATCTACAGGAAGAGTTTGAATATCAACACCTGTAACAGGCCAGGAAATTATCTTTCTTTCTCAGGTACGCAAGTTCTCGCTAAGGAATCTCTTACGCGATCAACATCTCCAGATGGCATCTATAAGCCCATCCTTCAACAAATAATCTCCAGATAGCATCTATAATCCCATCCTCCTATCCATCATATCTCCAAATTGCATCTGTAATCCCATTCCCGACATCACATTGCTGATACTACACTATGCGAGTGCAAATTTCTGGGCACTCTAGTGTTCAATCATCTTCCACCTTCGGATCACGAAAGGCACGCAAGCCAATCTACATCCTCAGGTTTAAGAAGATTGAACAGGGGAAACTGTTGTACCCCAAAATTTGCCCTCCCATATTCTTCAAGATTTGTCAAGAACCATCTGCAAATGATTCAAGATTGCTCAAGAGGTTGCCCAGTCAAACCCTCTCCTAAGCCAGTCAAAATTAGGGTTTTGGTTCTCACAAGGAATTTGGGGTTTTCAATGGCTCAATCAAGTCTCATAGGCCCATATACATCCTCAAGAACCTACATGTCAAGTCTCAAGACTCACAATGCCAGTTTGCACAGTCAAAAGCTTCATTTGCTCTACAGTCAACTACAGGGGCAAAATGGTCATTTTACAGTCAAAAGTCCGAATTTTTGGTCAACATCTTATTTTGAGTCCACAATCATCATTTGATCAAGTCTTGATCATGATTCCACAAGGATGGCTCAAAAATCATCAAGATGCAAGAAGTTACTATTTTTCGACAGCAGAAAAGTCAACTGTATCTTGACCAGGGCATAACTTTTTCATGGTTCATCAGAAAAATCCCATCTAATGCTCATTTTGAAGGGGATGACATTTCCTACAATCCATCTTCACATTCCAAGTCCAAAAAATGCTCTCACAAAAAGTTATCAATTTCTACATTATGGGTCAATTTCAAAAGTCAACAAAAATGCACTTTAAGTCAAAGACCATAACTTGAGATTGGTAAATCCAAATGACATGGGACCAAAGGCATTGGTTAGAGGACTTCAAGACCTTTCCAAAATGTCCAAGAACATGTTCATATGATCAAAATGGAGCAAGATATGCATTGGAGAAGTTGGGAAATTTTCATGAATTTGCAAAAGTCAACTTTGCTCAAAACACCTTGTTTTTGCTAATGGGCCTCAAATTTCTTCTTGAAACTTTATCCAAGGCCTATGCACGACCCATCAAGCTTATTTGAATTTATTTTCTTATTTTTTATTAATTAATTGGATTTTTAATTGATTTTAATTCATTTAATTAATTTAAATTGTAGGAAAATATAAAGATATGGTTTTTCAATCTTTTGTGGAGCAAGAATGACCTAAAAAGGCTGGATATTTTGTGTGCAAATCAAAGGGACAAAGATCTCCAAATTTGGAAAATTTTTCCAATCATGAAGATTCAAAAATATATGATTTCCAATCAAATATTCAAATCATCATTCCAATGGATCTTTGTGCAAAGATTTGACCTAATTCTGTTCTCCTATAAGTACACAAGCCAACCCTATTCATGCATACGTGAATTTGCTGCAAGAAAGCCATAACCATATTGAGAAAATTCAAAGAAGAGTCAAAACTGTTTTCTGCATTCTAGCACGATTCAAAGCAATTTGTGGATTCTAACACATTGCTGGAAGTGTCAGGGACGTGTAGGAATCAAAACCAAGCGTTGAAGCTCAAAGAACCATCACCTACAGTCTCACGGTTTGACCTTTTTTCTCATAATCGAAACTCATGATTCATACATATTTAACATGATTTTGTCATTGTTTTGTATTGCTTGAATTCATATAAAGCTAATGGTATTAATTAATTGGATTATAATGCATAGAATCGAAAGTTGCCATTGACAAATTTTAGGGTTCATAAACCTTGAATTTGGGGATTCAGTAACCAGGCAAAATTGAAACCATTAAGGCATATGGTTGAGACCGTCAGAACAAGACAAACACACTGGACTATTCGCGAAATATTTATATAGAGCATAGCTCTATTCGCTATTTTTGATCATCATGGTTTGTGGGGGTTAAAAACCCTTGCTATCTAACATGTATTCTGCAGGTTCAGCGAGGAAGATGACTAGGTGGTGACATGCTATTGGTTGGTTCAAAAAACGCGCGCTTGTTTTTGTGTTTACAGCATAGTGATTAGTTTTTATATATTATATTTGTTTCTTATCATATTAACAAATGCATGCAGATGGCCTAGTGGATGGTGCGTTGGCCAATGATCATTGGGACCTGGGTTCGAATCCCAGGTCCACCCAAAACGCTTATATTGTTTTTTCTAACATAATCACACGCAGGCTTCCCAAAGCATTCTACCATGCATCTCAATTGTCCACACGCCAAGTGGCCTTAAGCATCAATCCAATGGTCATGATTGGAAGACCATGGTACTCCCAGTCAATGCATGTGTGGACGAGCCAGAAAGTCAACCAGGCTTGTAGCTTAATGGGCCTGAGAATTGCCAAAGAAACCTCCATCTGGGCCCAACACCCCCTGGGTTTTGTTTCTTATTTTTTCTCTTTTATATTTTATCATTAATTGTTTTTACTATTAATAATAATTATTATTACTATTACTTAATTAACTCATCAATTAATTAATTTTTCAAAATAAAAATTCAGAAAACTAAAAATAAAATATTTTTATTATTATTATTATTTATTAATTTCACCTTATTATTTTTGTAAATAAATACTAACACAAATTAATTTAGTTTAATTAGGGTTAATTTTAACTTTTTCTCAATAATTTAAAATCAATATAGAATTAGGGTTTTCTTTTGAAAATTTTAATTTCTTTCCTTTTATTTCATTAAAACATTAAAAAACTTTAAAAAAACATTTCTTTTATTTAATTAATTAGAATTAGGTTTAATTTAATGCAAAAAGGACCAAAATTCATTCTTTCTCAAAAAAGGGTCAATACCCTAAGGACTTTCCCGATGCAATTTCTTTTCGCGCATATTATTTTTGATCATATTTATGTAATTGCTCCGAGGATGTAATAGATAATTAGGACCTTTTTTATCGCTTTCTTTACTTTCTCGCATTTACTTTTCAAGGGTTGTTTTTGGCGATGTAAATACCCGACGCCTTGTAATAGCGTAGATTTACTTTCCGCAATTTACTTTCCGCACAATTATTAACTGCTATGCATGATAAGACTTGCCTGAAAAATAAAACCAAAACGTAGCTCACCATAAAAATGTGCAAAGACAATTTAACATGAAACCTGACACACGTGCACATGCCACTCCTAGGGTACGCCTCACTTGGTTGCCTCGACGTGGTCATTGAGTATAGGGTGTTTTAGAGGTCGCCCTCTTGTCTAAAGATCCAAGTTTCTTCGAAACAGTTGCCTCGGATAAAAAGGATCTAGGATATTAGGGTTACCGCTAAGGCATCCTACTATTGCTTTGGTGACCACACATGTCCCTATAATCGAATTGACCCGAAACTCCAACGACGGTGCTACCTACTTCTCAATAGTGGGATAGCACTGTCTAAAGGACATTTACACAGCTTAATTTCTTTTGAGTAGGTAGAGGTTCTAAGGTACTTGCTCTTTCAAAACAAAAATACTTTTCGCACTTACACTCTTTCAAACAAAAGTTTTCAAAACACTTCGTACACTCTTGAGGACTGATACAAGAGTTAAAACGAAGTTTTCAAATAAACTTTTTCAAAACCCACAAACACAAAGAAAAGCAAACATTTTTTGAAAACATAGTGAGCAAGTACCTAAGAGCCCGTGGATAACCACGGATAGAAAGGGTGCTAACACCTTCCCTTTCTATAATCTACCTCCCGAACCGAGAAACATCTTGAAAAGGAATTTTGTTGTGCTTTTGTGCTTTCCTTGTTGGAGAAAATAAAAGACGGTGGCGACTCTTGCTTACCGCGACATTTCGCAAACCAGCATTAAAAACAGTCAGTTCTATTTCCACCGATCACAGCAGGCTACTACTGGTCTACCATGGAAGCTGATTGTCATTAATATTCCCGTACTTGCCACAAATGTCAAGTTTACACCGATAAAGTACATATTCCTCATGTTCCCCTCAACGTGCTAACAGCTCCTTGGCCATTCGCAATGTGGGGCATAAACATGATTGGAGAGATCAAGCCCACGGCATCCAACGGACATCGCTTCATCCTGGTGGCTATTGATTACTTCACTAAGTGGGTCGAAGCAGCTTCCTACGCCTCAGTTACAAAGAATGTGGTTTCCAGCTTCATTAAGCAGAACCTCATATGCCGGTATGGTATCCCCGACAGGATCATCACAGACAACGGTACAAATTTGAACAACACTGTGATCACCGCTCTGTGCGAGCAGTTCAAGATTTATCATCACAATTCATCTCCCTATCAGCCAAAGATGAACGGTGTTGTTGAAGCCGTGAACAAGAATATCAAGAAGATCATTCGAAAGATGACAGTCACCTACAAGGACTGGCATGAGATGTTACCGTTTGCTCTGCATGGATATCGTACCACGACACGTACTTCAACAGGGGCAACCCCCTTTTCTTTGGTATATGGCATGGAAGTTGTTTTACCTATGGAAGTTCAGATTCATTCCTTAATGATTATGAAAGATGCTGGTTTAAGTGAAGACTATTGGATTTAGACCCGGCTTGATCAACTTAACTTGATCGACGAGAAGCGACTTACTGTTGTTTGTCATGGTCAGACATATCAAAAACGAATGATCAATGCCTTCAACAAGAAAGTCAGACGTCAGGTATATCAAGTCAGAGATCTTGTAATCAAGCGGATCATCTTGCCGCAAAGTGATCCCAAGGGCAAGTGGACTCCTACCTACGAAGGACCATTTGTGATCAAGAGCATATTTTCTGGTGGGGAAATGATTCTGACCACCATGGACGGTGACGACTTGCCGCACCCTGCGAACGCAGACATAGTCAAAAGATACTATGCATAAAACGACCCGACAAGTTGAAAACCCGAAAGGGCGACTTGGGAAAAAATGGGCATCCTGGTGAATCGAAAACCCGAAAGGGGTAGGAAAAAATTAGGGATAAATAAAAAAATATGTACACCCGGCAAGTTGAAAACCCGAAAGGGCGACTTGGGCAAAAAAGGGTTTCCTGGTGGACTGAAAACCCGAAAGGGCGGTCCAGGAAAAAGTTAGGGAATTAAAGCGTATGACTATGTCTCGTCGGGTCACTTTAAGGACAATCTCTTTGCCAACAAGCTCCAGGCTTCTGATTAATCCAACCATCGGCGGACGAAGCAGCGAATGGACAAGATACTCAGAGTTGTGAAGGCTATAGCAGAATGGGAACCCCATGGAATTATTACACATAGCCATCTTTCTGTTGTATAAAATTTTTCTCAATTTTACGACAACATTCTCTTACTAGGATGTCTGTCTCCTTTGTACAAAGATATTTACAAAAGTTAATACAAAAATACTTCAAAGTGCAAAAATTTGCTTGCCTTTCCTTTCCTTTTACACTTATGTTTTATTTGAAAACGTCCAATGTTTTGTTAAATAGGCATATGCATTTGAATATAATCACTGCTTACAAATAAAACGAAATTGAGAAAGGATAATTATTGATAGATTGAAAGGGTAGGAAGACGTCTTTAGGCTATTCCATAAGAAATCCCTTGCAGTACATCATCCAGCTCCTCAACGAAGCTAAAACCTTGGAGTATATTTCCCCAGCGGAGTTAAAATTCCAGATCCCCAGCGGAGCCAGTATATTCTAAAACCTTCTTCCCCAATGAAGTCAAATTTCCAACTATCAGTCCCCAGCGAGAACTATTCGGCTTTCCCCAACTTCCCCAGTAGATTGGCGTACAACCCAAGCTCCTGATGTCCCCGACCGAGTAAACACTCTCCCCACAGAGTTTATTTCCCAACAGAACAAAGATTCTACTTCCTGTTTCTCCATTCAAATCCTCCCAGGTTTTAATTCCCCAGTAGATATTTTTCAGAGTTTTCCTTATTTCCCAGGAAGGTCATGAAGGATTCTCATTCTCCGCAGAAGTTGTCAAAGCTCTTGTTAAATCCACACAAATCACCAAGGATTTTCAATCTCCAGCAGTGGTCCCAGGATTTCTCATTCTCAACAATTAAAGATCTTTAATCCCCAAGCAGTCAGCAAGGATTTCTCATCTTCAATAATCAAATATTTTGGAATCCCCAGCATCGGTCAAGGATTCACTTTCCCCGGCAGCAGTCAAGGATTTATTTTCCTCAGTAAGACAACTACTCAGATTACATGCATAACCATTATATTCATATATCATAAATATTGATGAAACACATTTCATTGCATCATACATATCATGCAACATAACTTTGTGTTTTAGCTAATATTTTTCCCTTTTCAGGATAAGATTAAAAGGCTATCGTTAACAATTATTCAGATACAGTATGAATACACCCCAGACACGGCGGTCATTCTATTACTCATTCAGAATTTCAAGTCAAAATACAATACAGATACACCCCAGACACAGCGTCATTCTACTACTCATCCAGACTTCAGCGATCTGATACAGACTAGATGCGCTCCAAACACGGATGTCATTCTGGCCCTTACACCAGAAGTTTGATTCTCCCCAGTGCAGTCGCCACGGAAGTCATTCTGTCACTTATTCATATCCCAGTTACAGTTTCAAATACACTCCAGACACGGAAGTCATTCTGCTACTCATACAGATCTCAACTTCAGATACAGTCCAGACACGGTTACCATTCTGTCACTCATTCGGAATTTATCCCCAACACACAGTTGCTCCATACACAGATTTTTCTCTGTTACCCATTCAGAATACAGATACACTCCAGACACGGCAGTCATTCTGATATTCATTCAAGAATCAAATACATTTACAGCTCGGATACGCCCTAAATGCAGACGCCATTCCCCTACTCATACAAACCCAATCTCCAGATACAACTCAGATACGTTCCAAATACGGATACCATTTTGATGTTCATTCTTCTAATGTTCAACAAACCAATCCTAGATGGCATCTTTAAGCCCATCTCTAGCAAGATTCTTCCATCTCCAAATGGCATCTTTAAGCCCATTCCCTCAACAATATTTTGACGAGTGCAAATTTACGGGCACTCTAGTGTCCAATCCTCTTTTACCTTCGAGTCACGAAAGGCAAACTTGACAATCTAACTCTTCAGGTTCAAGAAGATTGAACAGGGGCAACTGTTGTACCCCAAAATTTTTCCTCTCATTTTATCAACATTTCTCATCACAAGACTCTTGGAACTCAAGACCAAGCTAGGGTTTGCTCTGCTCAAGACACCTCCTTGCACTGTTGGCCTAAATTAGGGTTTGAGTTTACACAGAGATTTTTGGACCTTCAATGCCCAAATTGACTTTCATACTTCATGTTGGACTCATAAGTTTGTCCATACCAAGTTTCAAGCCTTGAATCAAATTTTTCCCAGTCAATTGGACAGTTAACCTAGAAATCAGCTGTATTGGGGAAAAAGTCAATTGTGGCCAATTTACAGTCAAACCTCATGAATTTTGACCCACATCAACATTATGAACTCATATGAACCATTTGATCAAGTTTGGACCACAACTCCACAAGAAATTTGATCAGATCACCAAAAGGGCAAAATGGTCATTTTTAGGGTTTTGACTGTACAAAGGCAATTTTTTACTGTTTAACCTAGCCAATGGCAAATTAAGCTCAACCATTGACTCAAGGACTCAATGACATTATATTGACATATTCAACAAGTTCAAAAGATCTCAAATGTATTGGATTGACAGATGAATTTTTCAGTCAACTGATCAAAATTTGACTGTATACTGAAAAGTCAAACTTTGACTTTCTGGTCAAAATCAAGTGCCAAGGGTCATTTTTCATCAAGATGTGTCAAAATATGAAACTTGTTCATCAAGAAACCCAAAATTGCAAATTAGGGTTTGAAATTGAAAATTTTCATAACTTAGAAACTTTCTAAGTTATGAAATTTTCTTAATTTTTCCTAACTTTGTCCCATATTTTCACCAAGATGTAAATGGATTCAAACAAAACTTACAACATGAAAGTTGTAGTCCTCCACAAAGTCTAAAACTTTGATTCACAAATTTTTCTCAAAAGAAGCTTGAATCTCAAGTTATGATTTTTGGAACAAGGGCCCCTAAAACTTTTAACTTAGAGAAATTTTGCCCTAGTTTAGGCAGGATTTTGACCCATCTTCTTGGCCATTTTTCACATAGTTACACTTGTAGTATCAAGTTTAATTTCAAATATGGATTATAGTACTTGTTTCAAGCTTTCCAAATTATCTAAGAACTCCTCAAGCACATTTGTGGTTAGGGAGAATTAAATGCTTGAAGTTGGCAAAAACTCACTTTGTAACCATGGCCAAGACATGTTCATACAAGTTGCAAAACCTGTCCAAACTAGCTTTGTACTTGTTTACAGGCCTATAAACCAATTCACACTCCTTAATTGAGTGCAAATACATTGGACATTGGTGTTATTCTGATCATTAGAGCTTGGCACAATGAATAATTCCATTTTGGGCATAAAGGTAGCACTTCCATTTACAAAAAGCATGCTTTATGTCAAGTTTCATTTCTTGAGCCATACACCAAGCCCTTTGCTACAAACAAGGCTCCCTAATTTCAGGCAAAGTTCAACAACTTTGTGCAGCTAGGTTACAAGCCAGCACAGCCATTGCATTGTCAACTCTCACTTTTTGCTTCAAAACCAAGTCATTGTGCCAAAAGTCCATAACTTACACATCTGATATATTCAACTCAAGCCAACATTTCAAACAAGTTTTACACATCCCTTGGAGCCAGAAACACGAGCCATTCATCCCTCAAACACCCTTGTACATAAAAACCACATTTTCTTGCAAAACAGGGCAGGCCCTGCAGAACCACTTCCATTTTCACATCCACTCGTGCGTTTTTCTTGCAACTTGTTCCAATACCTTCCATTCAACTCACTCAAGCTATCCCAAACCTCCATTTCAACTGTAACTCCATTTACAGTGTTCACCATTTTTGTTTTGAAGCTTTGCAGGTTGAGTTATGTAGAGAGATTCAGGCCATTTCAAAACAAACTAAGCATTAGGAAAGGTCCAGGGAGCATCAAGCAAGCTCAAAAGAACCTCAGGCCTCACTGAAAGTGGCTGCATTGTCCAACTCGAATCCAACTGAAACAGGTTTTTCATCAACTTCTATCTCTCTATTTAGGAACATTTAGCCTTAGGTTTGTGAATGAAAGATGTAGTACTCATTGCCCTGAAACCATACATATGCTCAGTTTTCATTTATATTAAGTGTGCTAGGAGAATTTCATCCATGAACATGCTGAAAAAGTTAGGTTAGATTTTAGGGCCAGATAAATTCTCTCTAGTCTTTGAGAGTTAGATTCAATGCTTTATATGGTTAGATTCGTATTTAAATTCTCTAAAAGTTTGATGTTGTGAGTTTTGGAAAAAGATCACGTTTCCAGGATGTTACAGTTTGAACCAGGCGCGTGCGCGTTTGACAATGGCTGGAGGAAGAAGATGAAGGCTTGGGCTGGGCCTGGCCTTTTTACTGCCTGCACCCTCCTTTTGCTAAATGCACCCCCTGACCCATTTTTTTTATATTTTGTTATTTTTATATTTTAATTTCATTTCTGACTTTGATATTTTATTTTCAAACATAAAAAATGCTTAAAAATATTTACACATTTTTTTTACATTTATTAGGTATTTTATTTTAATTATTTCTAACATTAAAACATTTAAATACTTTATATTATTTATTAAAACTTGAAAAATAATGTAAATAATAATTTTACTTTTATTTTTATTTTCTTATTTTTTTTATTCACACTGAAAATTTTTTCTTGAATATATTTTATTTTTGTAAAGATTTTATTTTATTTTATACATACTTAATATATATATATATATATATATATATATATATATATATATATATATATATATATATATATATATATATATATATATATATATATATATATATATATATATATATATATATATATATATATATATATATATATATATATATATATATATATATATACACACACACACATATATACCTTTATTTTATTAAAGAACATAGATAAAAATACAAAAATATTACTCTTTTTATTTTTTATTATTATTTATACTAAAAAACCTTTTTTTTTAAATATATTTCTTTTTGTACATATTAATATATTTTTATACATAAATAATATATAACATTTATCTTCTTAAAAGAAATTAGGGTTTACCCTAAAAATGAATAAAATTAATCTTTTTTTATTTTATTTATTTCTTTATATTTCTTTACATTGAAAATATTTTTACATACATAAAAACTTCTTTTTTGCATAATACATTTTATTTTAATATTTATTTACCTTGTTTATTTAAATATTGTACATTTAAATATTGATTGCATTTGAGATTCAATTTGGATGTAATAGTAACTTGGTTTTATATTTCTTGTCAAATACCCCCTATTCAAAATTGTACCCCCATCCCCATAATCATGTTGTAATAGCTTAGAATTTAAATTCTCGCATTTATACGCTTTCAATTATGCCATGATTAGAGAATTAGGGTTTGTATGAAAAAATCAAAACCAACAAATAGTTTGACCTAATCAAAGACAAAAATGCATGAAAAACAAACACAATGCACACTTGTACCCCTAGGGTTACAATCCACTTGTTGCCTTCAAAAAATTGGCCATGGTATGCATGTTAAGTACTTTGGAAAAACAAAAACAAAACAAAAGATCATAGTCCCTCGATGACGCTATCTGAGTTGCCTAAACAAAAATGATCAAGTCCCTCAAGAAAATTTCCAAAGATACTTGACACAATTGCTATCATGGTCTATACGATGACCCGCGCATGTCCCGTTTAACATCCTAACACAAGGTTGTTCACCAAATACAATGGTGAAATAACACTGTCAAAAGGGTTGAAAACATAAGAAAGACCTTTTGAGTAAAATAGGGTAGACAACTCTTAGTTACTTGATCAAAAGCTTGCAAAAACATCCTTGCTATTTTCAAACACACTTCACAACACAATTTCAAAACCCTACTTTCAAACATTGAAAACTTTTCAAAAGACAAAAACACCTTTGTATACATTCAAACAAGAATCATTACAAAGGTTTCCACAATGATGGTCTCTTTTCAAAACATCTTTCAAGACCACACACAAAGCACCATTTCAAACAATTGAAAAGCACCATTTCAAACAATTGAAAAGCAAAGCAAGTGATCTAAACAAGTAACTAAGAGCCCATGGATAACCATGGATGAAAAGGGTGCTTGCACCTTCCCTTTTCATAATCTACTCTCCGACCCCAAGAAAACATTTCAAAGGTCTTTCCTGTGCTTTTTGACCTTTCCTTATGATAAAATAAAAAGTCGGTGGCGACTCTTGATAAATCGAAACATTTGAGAACACAAACGTAAAACCTCAAGTCAGTTCTCCCACCGTATCACAGTCACGTATGACCAATGATGACACACAAATATATGATATTTTTGGCTTGATATACATAAATTATTTCTCTTATTTTATTTTTAATTATATTATTTTATAGGTATTACGCAGGTGTTCATCTATTTTTGCAGATAAACATTAAGATAAACACTTTGGAAGAAATGAAGAAAAAAAGGTGCAAAGATAGCAAAAAGGGCCAAAGGAGAATAGAAGAAACCAGCTTAAGCCCATCACAAGGCGTGTGAGCATGTGGCCCACTATAGCAAAGACCTTGACGATTGTCAAGGTACGTTGCCGTTCGTCACGGGCGTAATGGACCAAGTGACCATCGTCACTTAGACTTGAGGAACGTCACAAGCCCACTTTCTTCCTCTTTGACCACGTACTGCCAAATCCAACGGAAGAAAACTATTTCAAATGCAAATCCAACGTCCATCCTACTTCTCCGACCCA
Organism: Vicia faba; assembly: GCA_948472305.1. NCBI lineage: Eukaryota > Viridiplantae > Streptophyta > Magnoliopsida > Fabales > Fabaceae > Vicia > Vicia faba. The sequence goes on along the minus strand of OX451739.1, from coordinate 15,989,428 downwards.
CTCAGTCAATGCATGGAAACGTAACTGTCTCAGTAGTCCTATTATTTCTCAAAAGAACACAAAGTGTTCCTACATTACCGAGAACCAACATATCACACAGAGGGATATAAATAGGACCCTGGACATAACGACCAAGAGGTCGGATTTTTTGATATATTTTGGAGAATTCATTTTTAGGCAGTTTTCTTTAAGCATTATTCTTTTTCCTGGAAAATTTTATACTTCCTCTAGCATTTATTTTTTGGTACAATTGTCTCTGTTCCCGACCGAAGCAAAGTCTACAGTTTGTGCAGGAGTGCTTCTAGTCAAGAATTAGAAGTGATTATACCTGTATCCAGAATTATTACCGGGTTTATTTTTATGAATTTTTATTACTTTTAATTAATATAATCATGTTTATTCTGTTTTGTCTCTGGAATTGTTCTGCGATTTGGTCTGATATTATGTTAGGCTAGAATTCGTATACTGGTATGTAAGGTCATATAACCAAGGGATCGAGTGACTCAGTTGGAACAATTTTTACTACAAAACCTTTTTATGGTCTAAGTTACTATTTTTAATCGTTAAATTGTTTTGCTACGAAAGTAAAGAATAGATAGAGGTTAGGGTCAACAAAGCGGAAGTTTGAGATCTTTTAACTAGACAGTAGTAATTAGGCATTGGCTTAAAATACAGCGGAAGCACTTTAAAGTTAATTAAGATTTTATTTTGTTTTCAAAAGGTGTTTTTAACTCCTGCGGGATGGCGAAAGCGTACGTTAGGACTTAACGGCATGGCCTAGATCAATAAAACGATAGTGTGAGACGAGGGCTTTTAAACTAAATAGGTTTTGCTGAAAGCTGTTTTGAAAATATAAAGACACCCAACTAGTTGCTAGCTCCCGAGGTTCGACTATTACATACTGGTAGTTCCGCTTATTGATAATTAAAATTAAACTTAATTTAGTATTTAGTTTCCCTATAACCCAATCAAACATTCATTAGCTTTAGATTTTCAAAGTAACAATAGAATACGGTAGTTCGATTCATCAGTCTCTGTGGTTCGATATCTTTTAAAACTACACGACAAGATTGTGCACTTGCAGTCCGAATCATTAGATACCTCAGTGTAATCCGATCAAGTTTTTGGCGCCGTTGTCGGGGACTGATTTAAGTCGATATCGCTACTCTTTTGTTACGCAGTAGAGACTGGAGCAAAACCTCTCTATTTCTTTTCTATTTCTTTTCTTATTTGTATGCCAAACACTCGTTCGCAAGGCGAGCCGTTATACATACAAATCAATGATATCGAGCGGTATCTCAGACTTAGACGCCGCATTCAAGAGTATCATCTCTTGCATAACACTCCACCTCATGAATCACTCGAATATCCTGTTCCTCAACCAACTGAAGAAATGGCCGCACAACCTGCTCCACGCCCACTCAAATCCTATGTTATTCCCTCGCAAGATGAACCGCATAATAGCATTGCTGCTCCTCCAATTGAGGCTAACAACTTTGAACTGAAACCTTCTTTGTTGTCTGCTGTACAACAGAACCAGTTTTCTGGTGGGTTAATGGAAGACCCCAATCTTCATCTATCAATATTTCTACAGTACGCAGATACGATTAAGAACAATGGGGTCAGTCAAGAGGCAATAAGACTTCGTCTTTTCCATTTTTCTCTAAGAGACAGAGCCCGAGATTGGCTCCAATCTCTACCTGCAAACTCAGTCACCACATGGGATGAGCTGGAAAAAAAATTTCTTGCAAGGTATTTCTCGCCAAGCAAAACAGCTATGCTAAGATCTCAAATAAGTGATTTTAGACAAAAGGATAACGAGTCCCTTTTTGATGCTTGGGAACGATACAATGATCTAATGAGACTATGCCCACATCATGGCTTGGAAGAATGGTTAATTATCCATACCTTCTATAATGGTCTCCTTTACAATACAAGATTAACGATAGACGTTGCCGCAGGAGGTGTGCTTATAGATAAATCCTACACCGCTGCTTATGCTCTCATAGAAAGTATGGCCCAAAACCACTATCATTGGGGAAGTGAAAGGGGACAAGTAGACAAAGGTACCGCAGAGAGAACACCGACAAAAGGAGGCATGTACGAGATAAGCGATCTAGACAGCGTCCATGCTAAGGTAGACGCCCTCACCCTTAAGATTGATAATTTAACCGCAATACCTCCAGCCACCGTGGCTGCTATAACTCCAAATTGCGAAATATGCGGAGTGCCTGGACATGCCGTTACCGAATGTAAGATCTTGGCAGGAACTCCAACCGACCAAGTGAGTTATGCTAAAGGAAACCCTTACTCAAGCACATACAACCCTGGATGGAAGAACCATCCAAATTTCTCGTATAAAAACCCCAATGCGTTGTATGCTCCAAACCAAGAACCTGTTGTGCCATGTGGATATCAGAAACCTCCTACAAATGCTCCTAATGTGCCTAGAAAATCAAACTTAGAATTGATGATGGAAAACTTCATAGCTACCCAAGCGCAAACAAACCAAGACGTCCAAAATCAAAACATACACACTAACGAGCAGATAAAACAATTAGCAAACAAAATAGATGCTTTGGCCACCCACATTAAAATGTTAGAAACCCAAATCTCTCAAGTGGCTCAACAACAAGCACCTACAGCTGCATCGGCTGATATATTTCCTGGTCAACCATAACCTAACCCGAAGAGGCATGCTCATGCCATCATATTAAGAAGTGGAACTGAGTTAGATGGACCGACTGACCCAAGACTTTGAAATCCAGGTATGTACCCAAGATCCGAAATATCGGCTGAGAAGGAAAGTCAACCCGAGAAACCAGAGGAGGATAAAGAAGATAAAGGAGGAGAGGCCGAAGAAAAAGAAAAACCTTATGTGCCTCCACTGCCTTATAAACCCCAAATCCCATTTCTTGGAAGACTAGCTAAACCTAAGAACGTAGGGCAATTTAAAAAATTCGTAGAACTTCTGAAACAACTCAATATAACAATTCCTTTCACAGAAGCCATAACTCAAATTCCCTCTTATGCCAAATTCCTCAAGGAAATCTTATCTAACAAGAAAAATCTAGAAGATAATGAAACAGTCACACTTACTGCAGAATGTAGCGCAATTATCCAAAACAAGATGCCTCCAAAGCTGAAAGATCCTGGAAGCTTCTCTATACCATGTCATATAGGAAAGTTTGTTATAGACAAAGCCCTGCGTGATTTAGGAGCTAGTATTAGTGTTATGCCTCTGCCCATATGCAACAGACTTGAAATGGGAGAACTAAGACCAACAAAGATGTCCATTCAATTGGCAGACTGCTCTGTTAAATACCCAGTAGGAATCTTAGAAAACGTTCTCGTACGAATAGGTCAGTTCTACATCCCTACAGATTTCATAATCATAGACATTAGAGAAGACGAAAGTACACCTATCATTTTAGGAAGACAATTCTTAGCTACCGTTGGAGCCATCATAGATGTAAAAAAGGGTAAACTAACTTTTGAAGTAGGTGAAGAGAAAGTCGAATTTATTTTGACACAATTCCTACAAGTGCCTACCATAGACGACACATGTTATCTGGTAGACATCATGGACGAATGCGTAAGGGAAATTGAATAGGAACCGATACCTTATTCTAAAACCATGAAGATTCCCACACCTCTTATATTTGAAGATAATGGCGTCCTGAATACCGAGATGACAATCTAAGAGAATGCTTAGCTCTGACACCTGACCACATGCCTTATCCAAGAAAACCAGCCTTGGATCTTAAGCCGTTACCTAATACCCTTAGATATGAATTCCTCGACACCGAGCTTAAACGACCTGTAATTGTCAATGCAGACTTAGGACAACAAGAAACAGACAAATTATTACAAGTCTTAAGAAAATACCCATCCTCCTTGGGATACAACATTACGGATCTCAAAGGAATAAGTCCTTCCATTTGCATGCATCGTATTATGCTGGAAAACAACTGCAAATCTTCTAGAGAACATCAACGAAGAATTAACCCAATATGGAGCACCGTAGTTAAAGACGAAGTAAAAAACTTCTGAACGCAGGAATCATATACCCAATCTCTAATAGTCAATGGGTAAGCCCAGTCCATTGTGTACCAAAGAAAGGAGGTATAACAGTCACAACAAACAAAGCAGGCGAAGCTGTAGCGGAACGAATCGTAAGCGGAGCTAGGATGTGCATTGACTATAGGAAGCTAAACAAAGCCACTCGTAAAGATCATTTTCCTCTATCGTTCATCAATCTAATGCTTTAGCGATTGGCTAAGCACTCTCATTACTGTTATCTAGACGGTTACTCAGGATTTTTTTCAAATTCCTATTCACCCCCGATGACCAAGAGAAAACAACATTCACATGTCCTTATGGAACTTTCGCCTACAGACGAATGCCGTTTGGATTATGTAACGCTCCCGCCACATTCCAGAGATGCATGATGGCAATCTTTGCTGATTTCATAGACAATATCATGGAGGTCATTATGGACGACTTCTCTGTATGTGGAGAGAGTTTTGAAGATTGTCTAATAAATTTAGAGAAAGTTTTGGAGAGATGCGTAAAAGTGAACCTCGTTCTGAATTGGGAAAAATGCCACTTTATGGTCAAACAAGGAATTATTCTAGGACACGTTGTGTCTGAGAAGGGGATTGAATTCGATAAAGCTAAGATTGAAGTCATAGAAAACTTACAACCCCCTAAAATAGTAAGAGAAATACACAGTTTCTTAGGACACGCCAGTTTCTACCGACGATTCATAAAAGATTTCTCGCAAATTTCCAAACCTCTAACTACCCTCCTTATGAAAGACATTGAATTCGATTTCGATGACAAATGCCTAAGGGAATTTAACCAATTAAAAACAGCTCTTATATCCGCACCAATCATGCAACCACCCGATTGGAGACTACCATTTGAAATCATGTGCGACGCAAGTGATTACACCGTAGGTGCAGTCCTGGGACAACGAAGAGATAAGAAGCTTCATGCAATATACTATGCAAGTAGAACCCTGGACCCTGCACAGATGAATTACGCGACCACAAAAAAGGAACTTTTAGCTGTAGTCTTTACGCTGGACAAATTTCGCTCCTACCTCATGGGCGTGAAAATAATCATTTATACAGACCATGCAGCTATTAGATACCTGCTAACCAAGCAAAATTCAAAACCAAGACTATTGAGATGGATTCTCCTTCTACAAGAGTTCGATTTAGAGATTAAAGACAAGAAAGGTACCGAGAACGTAGTAGCCGGCCATTTATCTCAAATGGAGAGGCTGACACCAGAAGAGGTACCCATTAACGATGACTTCCCGTATGAACGTCTGTTAGCTCCGATGGACTTAGGAGATGCCAACGTAGAACCACCTGAATTGAATCCAAACCAATTACTTTTAGAACTTGACACACATGCCGTTAGCCATGATTTACAAGAAATCCAAAACACAATAGATAATGATATGAACGAAACTGTGGACTCTGTCTGAACTAATCAGACCTTACCATGGTATGCAGATATAGCAAATTACTTGGTGGCTAAAATCCTACCCCCTGATCTGACCTATCAACAGAAGAAAAAAAATTTCACGATCTGAATCATTACTTTTGGGATGAACCTTTACTATTCAAGAGAAGTGTCGACAGTATTTTCCGAAGATGCATCCCAGAAAGTGAAATTGAAAACATTATTTCTCATTGTCATGACGCCCCTTATGGAGGCCATGCAAGCACATCTAAGACGTGCGCTAAAATTCTACAGTCTGGTTTCTATTGGCCAAATCTATGGAAAGATGTGCATGTAGCCATTCTTAACTGTGATCGATGCCAATGCACTGGAAACATATCTAGAAGCGATGAGATGCCTCAGACTGGCATTCTACAAGTCGAAGTCTTTGATGTATGGGGAATAGACTTCATGGGACCATTTCCGTCATCATTCGGAAACAAATACATACTAGTGGCGGTAGATTACGTTTCAAAATGGATTGAAGCAATAGCTTCTCCAACAAACGACACTCGAGTCGTGATTAAACTCTTCAAGAATATTATCTTCCCAAGATTTGGTGTACCCAAACAAGTCATAAGCGACGGTGGCTCCCACTTCATATCCAAAATCTTCGATAAACTCCTAACTAAATATGGGGTGAAACACCGCGTAGCAACACCATACCACCCCCAAAAAAGCGGACAGGTGGAAGTCTCAAATCGGGAAATAAAACAAATATTGCAAAAAACTGTCGCCACGTCAAGAAAGGATTGGTCGGCTAAGTTACCTGAAGCACTATGGGCTTATAGGACGGCATTCAAGACGCCAATTGGAACAACACCCTTTAAACTCATCTATGGTTAGTCATGTCACCTGCCAGTGGAAATAGAACACAAAGCTTATTGGGCAATTAAAACTCTAAACCTAAGCTACACTGTGGCAGGTGAGAAAAGGATCCTCGACATAAATGAATTGGAAGAGAAAAGGTTACACGCGTATGAAAATGCGAGGATCTACAAAGAAAGGACGAAAAAGTGGCATGACAAACGAATCTCAAGGAAGGAGTTCAATGAAGGAGATGTAGTTCTCTAATTTAACTCCCGTATAAAACTCTTTCTCGGGAAACTCCATTCAAGATGGTCTGGACCCTTAGAAGTGATCAAAGTCTTTCCAAGTGGTGCCATCAAGATCAAAGGAAAGTTCGCAAACCCATTCATAGTAAATGGCCAACGTTTAAAACATTATCACAACATTGAAAACAAAGACTACACCGCGAGCTTAACGCTTATAGAGATACCGCCCGAAATAGGAGACTAATTCACGTCTAAGACAATGTCAAGCTAACAACATTAAACAAGCGTTGTGTGGGAGGCAACCCACAAGTTTTTCATTTAAATTCTTTAAAATCCCTTTTTTGTATTCTGGATATTATTTCGATTCCTAGATTATTATCATTGCATATTTTGTTTATTTTCTTCTTCTTTATTTACTAATTTTAGTACCGACTCACAAGCATTAACTAGCTAGACTAACTTATAGATACTGTCACCTTCGCTACGGGGGCCCAACAGAGGCGTTATGAGATATTGGCTCAGCGCCAGATGAATATGATGACTTATGTGCATGATCCCACGTTAACAATTCTAGGTATCAGTGAGAGTGTTTATTTTTTGTTCAACCAGATAGGTTGGGAAGGATTCCTTGCCCATAAGTACCCCACCTATCGAAACCTTACCCTAGAGTTCCTGAGCTCACTCCATTATAAACCTACCCAAGGATTAGGGCATAGTAGAGGACAAATGTCCTTCAGACTATTCGGCTTTACCCACCATTTCACCGTTCGTCGTCTTGCTGAGCTGCTAGGATTTCCTAGTTCCATAGATGCTTACATGGAGACCCAAGAAGACAACTACCTTGATTTTGAGCTAAACCATTTTTGGAGGGATATAGCTGGACAATACCCTGAGGACCCTGACCACCTGGATGTGACTGATATCCATAACCTAGCAATTAGGTATTTCTACCACATCTTAGCTTTCACCCTGTTCGAAAAACCTATAAACCGACACTCAATTTCTAGGGATGAGTTATTTACTATATACCGTGCTTTCCAGTCTAGACCCGTAGTTGGTGCATCATTTATGATCGCCAATATGTTTTCTATAGCCCAGTGTACACATGGACCTATCTGTGTCGGCGGGCTAGTCACTATGATAGCCGAGGCATTATCCATGAGATCATCATTATCACGCCTTACTCCTTATGGCAGATACTATACCATGGACATACCATTCTGTTTTAACATTACTCTCATAGGTAACCTCGACCCACCTCACTTTTAGCTTCTAGTACGAAATGATCTTGTCTACTACTTCCTCTTGCCTATCCCAGAGAACAAGAGTGTCCATAACAAGAAAAACTGGTTGTATAACCTCGAGAAGACAGATGAGCATGACCCTGAGAGAGAGGAGAGTGACCCGTCCATACCTCCTGGTTACCATGAGTATACTCCACTAGAGGACCCCACACCTCTCCCTATTACTGAAGTTGTCGATGTTCCTATGGTAGATCATGCACATACTATCGAGACACTGCAGTCTAATGTCACTGCGCTCCGAAGAGAGCTCACCACTGTTAGAGATAACATCAGCACACTTCGTTATTTCATGGATTTCGTCACTGAGCAGTTCAACCATATCTATCAGCATTTGCACTCTACTGCTCCACCTCCAGGAGGCCCACGTGATCGCTAGTTTTGTTTTTGTGCCTCCCCAATGAGGACACTGTTTGTTCTCAGTATGGGGAGGGTTTCATTATTATTTTTAATGCTCATATTTTTCGAATATTTTGTTACTATCGGTTCTAAATGTTTCGAATATTTATTTATTATATTCAATAGTATTTATTTATTTCATTTCGTATTTCATATTTTTCGTTTTCGGTTAATTTCTATCTTTAATTAAAAAAAAAATCTATTTCTATTCGAATATCATTCCTCCGATTCTACAAATTATGTGCCACTAACTATTCATATAGATATATATCCCATGTAACATCACTTAAACTATATGAATAAATAAATAATTAAACAATTTTTGCTTTAACAATGCACGCGGTCAAACAAGTGCTCAGACAATCCTGCACGCGCCATTAAACCCTGACGAACGTCAGGAAGCATGTGACGAGCGTCAGAAGCTTGTCTCTTTGACCCTGACGAACGTCAGGAAACGCGTGACGATCGTTAGTGCATGTCTCCCACGATTCCCTCCCGTGACCGTTGAACCATTGAACGAAAATCTGTCTTAAAAACCCCCCATTACTCCATTCATCCATAACTTCTATAACCTCTCATATTCATAATTATCTCATAAATCTCATTCATTTCCCACTCAATAAAATCCATCTATTTAAACCCTTTTTCCATCCCTTAGTTTTCACCACTACCACCCACCTTCCATTTCTTCATCACCAATACATTTTCTTCTTTATCAAAATCAAAATCATGGCCGCCCGAAGGAATCCACCAAACGAAGAAGAACCCGACATGCGCCATCTCGTGCTCCAACAAGGAGAAATAGGAGAACTTCAAAAGGAAAGGTACATAAAATTCCATCGTCGAGGTTTGACATCCACTAGGTTTGTCGACAACAACTGCTTGCAAGAATTGGGGTTACGAACTAATATGCAAGGCTTGCTGGACAAAGTCGGCCTGGGCTTTATAAGCACGTTGAACACACCAACCTACGAGGCTCTAACGTTGGAATTCTTGAGTTCCTACACCTACCACACTCGCGACGATGTTGATGCACACCTAACTGGAGCCGCTCAATTTCGGATGTTCAACCAAGAATACACGCTTAGCCATGAAAATTTGAGCGAAATGTTTCGTTTTCCCCGTGGAAATGATGTGCAATATCGTATTCCCCCGGAGATAGATTGGAATGGAAGTGCATATGCACTGTGGGAAAGAATAACCGGTGAACCCAATGTTATTCCTGAAGCACGCTACGCCTCTCACATTCACAACCCAAATATTCGTTTCTTACACCGCATTATGGCCAACACGGTGTTTGGAAGGGCAAACAACAACAAAGTCAACACTAAAGAGTTGTATGCTCTTCATTGTGCCTTTTCACAAGACCTCCGTCTTAATCCTGTTACATTAATGATGGCCCATATTCAAAACCTTGTTACGAGAGATGGGACTACGCCTTTTTGTATCGGAGGCATTGTCACCACAATCGCAGTTCACCTGAACTAGGGAGAAAGGATTCAACTCCTACCTCCGCTGCCAGCAGTTTATATGGACATTGATAACTGTAGAGCTGGCCGCCTGATCAAAGTGAGAGAAGCTGGAGGTTACTATCTAATGGTGAAGAATGCAAAAGTTCGTAGCGTTATCTTGCCGAATCACAATCGTACAAATTTGGGCAATCCCGATAATTGGCTTTACAACCTAAACGCACCAGAACCCAGAGTAAATGAGCAAGGAAATCAAGGTGAGGCCAATAATGCTGCTGTTGATGAAATTGAAGAAGAATTAGAGCAGCAAGAGCCCCAACCACAACATGCCAACAATCCTGCCACCATTGATGCAATCTATGCCGCAATAATGCAGCAGAACCAGCTGTCCACTCAACGCTACCAAAGCCTCGAGACACGCCAAATTGAGATGATGAATCTCATGCAACAAATGCAGAGATACCAAAGCGACTATACTCACAGGCACGATCAAAGTATGCTGGAATTCACTGCAGGAATGATGGAAGATATGCGAGCCTTAACACTTCGTGTTGAAGACTTGCATAAAATTATTTCTCAGAGGAATGGCGGAGAATCTTCCAGGAGCAGTGAGCAAGCACGTAGAAGAGAAAGGACACGTGGCAGATTTCGAAGACAAGAGGAAGAAGAATAATTGTCTAGTTTCCACTTCCCTTTTTCCATCTTCTGTCAATACATTGAGGACAATGTATGATTCAAGTATGGGGGAGGAAGTATTTCCCTTTCCTAGTAATTTTTTATTTTCTTTGTAATTTCCCTTCTGTCATCTCTAATTCAATAAAAAAATTGTTATCAATTTATCTATTGAAGCATTTTGTGTTGTTTTTCCAATTCCCCTATCTTTTTTAGCCCTATAAAAAATTTTAAGCGTAACTTGACTCACTTGCCAAGTACATAGACTGCAAGATCTTTAATAGTTAGGAATTGTGGCAAGATTAAACGAAATTACTACCGTTTAGACATTCTACAACCCCAGAGTATGATAGACTAGTTCAAGTACCTGTTATTCCAACACCCTGAGTTTTAGTTTTTGTAGTAACCCTGAGTAGTTTATATTAGCAGTCAGCACCATCTTAAACACAAACTACGCAGGAAGTCGATGAATATAAGTGGATGATCTAATATTTCAGAAAAATGTTACAAGTTTTAAAAAAGAGAGGTAACACACCAATTAAATTGGGCGATCCTTACCCGATCGTTTAATCCAAAGGATGTAAGCCTTACAAAGTAACATTAAAAATCATTTGGTAGATGGTTCAGGAGCATCTGGTACTGAACTTGGTAGGGAAGATTACGGTCTGATCCCCCGCATCCCGCCATTGATTGAAAAAGGTAGCCACATTACTGTGCCAGAAACCTCTAAGGTCTAAAAAGAGATCATAACCACTAATGGACTGTTCTGCTATGTGCGTGCAAAGATAAAGGGCTTAATGTGATTGCGCTAGAATGAAAGGGACAAAACGAGACAAATACTCGAGGTAGGCTATGATAGAACCTGTAACTAGTTTATGTAAAATGGGACTATCTAGTATCATTACCGTAGTAATGGAGCATGAATCAAGCTTTCAATTTTCTGACAAAAACACAACGCAACAATATATGAGTTGATTCGAGTCATGTATATGCATCTGACCATGTTTAGAAAAACATCATACTGAGCATTTGCTTGAGGACAAGCAAAGTTCAAGTATGGGAGAGTTTGATGACACACAAATATATGATATTTTTGGATTGATATACATAAATTATTTCTCTTATTTTATTTTAAATTATATTATTTTATAGGTATTACGCAGGTGTTCGTCTATTTTTGCAGATAAACATTAAGTTAAACACTTTGGAAGAAATGAAGAAAAAAAGGTGCAAAGATAGCAAAAAGGGCCAAAGGAGAATAGAAGAAACCAGCTTAAGCCCATCACAAGGTGTGTGAGCATGTGGCCCACTATAGCAAAGACCTTGACGATCGTCACAGGCGTAATGGACCAAGTGATCATCGTAACTTAGACTTGACGAACGTCACAAGCCCACTTTCTTCCTCTTTGACCATGTACTGCCAAATCCAACGGAAGAAAACTATTTCAAACGCAAATCCAACGTCCATCCTACTTCTCCGATCCACTCAGTCAATGCATGGAAACGTCACTATCTCAGTAGTCCTATTATTTCTCAAAAGAACACAAAGTGTTCCTACATTACCGAGAACCAACATATCACACAGAGGGATATAAATAGGATCCTGGACACAACGACCAAGAGGTCGTATTTTTTGATATATTTTGGAGAATTTATTTTTAGGCAGTTTTCTTTAAGCATTATTCTTTTTCCTGCAAAATTTTATACTTCTTCTAGCATTTATTTTTCGGTACAATTGTCTCTGTTCCCGACCGAAGCAAAGCCTACAGTTTGTGCATGAGTGCTTCTAGTCAAGAATTAGAAGTGATTATACCCGTATCCAGAATTATTACCAGGTTTATTTTTATGAATTGTTATTACTTTTAATTAATATAATCATGTTTATTATGTTTTGTCTCTGGAATTGTTCTGCGATTTGGTCTGATATTATGTTAGGCTAGAATTCGTATACCGGTATGTAAGGTCACATAACCAAGGGATTGAGTGACTCAGTTGGGACAATTTTTACTACAAAACCTTTTTCTGATATAAGTTACTATTTTTAATCGTTAAATTGTTTTGCTACAAAAGTAAAGAACATATAGAGGTTAGGGTCAACAAAGCGGAAGTTTGAGATATTTTAACTAGACAGTAGTAATTAGGCATTGGCTTAAAATACATCAGAAGCACTTTAAAGTTAATTAAGATTTTATTTCATTTTCAAAAGGTGTTTTTAACTCCTGCGGGATGGCATAAGCGTACGTTAGGACTTAACGACATAGCCTAGATCAATAAAACGATAGTGTGAGACGGGGGCTTTTAAACTAAATAGGTTTTGCTGAAAGCTGTTTTGAAAATATAAAGACACCCAACTAGTTGCTAGCTCCCGAGGTTTTACTATTACATACTGGTAGTTCTGCTTATTGATAATTAAAATTAAACTTAATTTAGTATTCAGTTTCCCTATATCCCAATCTAACATTCATTAGATTTAGATGTGCAAAGTAACAATAGAAGACGGTAGTTCGATTCATCATTCTCTGTGGTTCGATATCTTTTAAAACTACACGACAAGACTGTGCACTTGCAGTCCGAATCATTAGATACCTCGGTGTAATCAGATCAACCAAGCACACATTTTCTGGTAGTGCCACAACGTTGGACAATGACAAATCCCCACAAAGCCCCTTTCATAGGGGGATCCCCAGTTAGGTCCCCACAGACTCATTTCTATAAGGTTATCCCCATAGAATATCTTCACGAATAAGGGTCCAAAACCCACAAAGACCAAATTCATCGATATCCCCACAGAATTATCCCTACAAAATTAGATTCATGCAATCCCCAACTAGAGCTTCAATCTCCGGTAAACTTCTCCCTGCTGAGTTGATCTCAAGAATCCTCGAGGAGTTCTGCCGAAAGAAAACACATATCTAGATGATTGGTAATATGGTTTATTTCCCCAACAAACTATAGATTCCCCAGCTTGAGTTTTCCTCTCCGAATACTACAAATCAAGGGATCACAACCCCTCTTCCCCGGTAGACTTTTCTACAATCCCCGGTGAGTTGCTGCAAATCCTGGGAGACAACCAGATAACAGTTAACTTCTTTATCCCCAACAAGTTGTTAACTTCCTTTCTCTTCCATCAAGAGATAACTCCCCAGTGGAGTAACAAACAACTAAAACTCCTGAACTCTTTTCCCCAAGAAGGAATCAACACTCTCCACAGAGTTTCCCTCAAGCAAAATCAACATCCCCCAATGCATTCCTCCTCAAACAAAAAAATGGGATTCCCCAGTAGAAACATTCTAAAACAAGGTCTGAAGATGTGCATACTCTTCACTCCATAATAGCAGTCCGGGATTTTAATTTCCCAAGGCTCCTCAGCATTTGTTAAGGATTTATTTTCCAAGACAAAATTACATTTCAACAAATACTTCACATGCATACAACATATTACATACATGATAAACGCATACATCATAATCTCATTTATTTTGAGAACACCATGAATTCATACAACATGACATTGCATGTGTGATACGGTGGCAGAACTGGCTGTTTAATACTGGTTTGCATTTTGTATTTGGAAATATGCGGTAAGCAAGAGTCGCCACCGACTTTTCTTTTACCCAACAAAGGAAAGGGTGAAAAGAAAAGAAAAGACCTTTTTCGAGAGTTTCCGAGTAAGGGGGGTAGATTATGGAAAGGGAAGATGTTAGCACCCTTTCCATCCGTAGTTTTCTACGGGCTCTTAGAGGTTTGCTCATTAAAATATCTTTGTGCTTTGTGTGTTTGAAATTTTTTTTAAAATGCCTTGGTGTGGAGATTTGCTTTGTGTTTAACTCTTGTATCAGTCCTCAAGAGTGTTAACAAACAAACATTTTTAAAATTGTTTTTTTAAATGTTTTTGTGTAGGTGCAAAAAGTTATTTTGAGCAAACTTCTATCATCTATCTACCTTTATACTCGAAAAAGTTTTGTTATTTTCCTCCTATCCTTTAGACAGTGATATCCTACTATTAGTGAGTAGGTAGCCCCATCGTTAGATGTTTGAGGGACAATCGAAGGGACGTTTACAGTCATAAAGGCAACATGTAGAGACACTTTAGCAATTTTGTTTAGGGACTAGATCATTTACTGAAAGGCATTTGTAGGCTCATCGAGGGAATATGATCTTTTTGATTTACAGGTCTTTGCTAAAGTGTCCCCGTTTCGAGGGACATGACTGTTTTTCCGAAGGCAACCAAGGCGGGGATACCCTAGAGGTGCATATGTGCATATGTGTTAAATTCGGTTATTTATCTTGCATTATTAGTTATGCTAACGTTTTAATTTACAGTCTTTCCATGCAAGCCTATTTACTAACAGTAATATTATACAAGAAATGTAAAGTGCGGAAAATAAAAGCAGAAACGTAAAACCTACGCTATTACAATGCTTTGGGACAGTTACATAAAAAAAAGTACAAGAAATAAAATGCGTAATTTTAAACCTAGACTATTACATCTCTTAATAAATTACATTATTTATATAAAATGCGAGAAAATAATAACGCGCAAAAGGTTAGAAACTACTTCTAAGAACCTAAGGCAATAAAAAATCTTTTTTTGTTTATTTTTTATTTAAGAGAAAAAATAAATTAGTTTTCCTAAAGTCTATTTAGAAAATAAACTAAACCTTTTGTGGGGTCTTTTTATATATATTTATGAAAAGAAATATTAAAATTAAAGTCCTAAATTCTAGTTTACTTTTAATTTTGAAAGAAAAAGGTTAAACTTAATTAAGTAATTAATTTGAGAAACTAATTATTTAATTAAAAAAACTAAATCCTAATTTTTTTCGTGATTTTAATTGTTTGTTGATTAAAAACAAAGTAATGAAAATGATAAACTAAATGAAAAAAACAGTAAAAAAGAAAAGAATAATATGCAGGATGTTGAGCTGGATCGAAAGGCCTAAGGCTGCCTTTTGATCTAAGTGAAAAGGCTGGTCAAAGATGCTTGAGAGACTGCATCTCTGGGGTGTTCAATCTGGATGTGTCATCCTTTGATCAGGGATGTTGGATCTGCAGGGAATTCGTTAGAAAAAGAACGAAAATGTATGACCTGGGTGTCGAACCCAGATCTTTCGACTCCCTCTCCAATCGAAGGAAACTGAAGTTATTTCGCCCCAAAAATATTGAGATTCGAATCTGGGTTTAAAAAGGTAGAAGATTCTTGTGTCATCTAGTTCGAGGCATACTACTTCAAAGCCCTAAACAGTATTCCTACAAAATGAACAAATATTAGAGATCCAAGGGGGACTTTACCCTCCTGATTCGAATCCCTCCCTAATTTGAATCTCTCTCCAACTTGAATCTGGGTTTGTTTGGCCTGGAACTTTCCAAGTGTGATTTGAAGGAAAAACTCAGATTGTGCCCTAGCGATGACACGATCTCGTCCCTGCACTTTAGCTTGCATGCAACACAAATATTGCAATGTATATCTAAATGGTATAAAGATGCAATTTTGGTTCTACAAACCCTTACCAGTCGAAGGTGGCTCTGAGCATGGAAATGTTTGTGGGGAATTGGTGTGGACTCCTAGAGAAGGGACCTGCAAAGGTGTTTCGACTTGGAGGCCTTTGGGATTTTTGAGCAACGTGGTGTGCGTAATCTCTTCGTGTGCAAATTATCTCTACGTGTGAGTCTCCTTCCTCTCCTCTCTTTATTTAATTTGTGTTTGACATCTTGTTTTTATAGATGGTAAAGGATACAAGGAAATGGGGAAAGAATCATGGCATTGGAGACCAACCATTAAACATGGCCTTGAAAACAGAATCTGACACATTAAAAGATTTCCACTTTGAGATATATCATGCCATTTTAGAATCCTGGGTGAATCTGGACAAGTCAACTTGGCACTTTGTTCGAATTTGAAAATATTCAAAGTTTCCCTCTCCAGAGCCCCTTCGACCAGCCCTTGTTCCTTTCGATGGTTCTGAGTTATGTATCGAAGTAATCAAAACTTCCCTCATCAGAACATTTTGGATTAAGACATCTCTGCACTTGACATGCCAATCGAAGGAAATTCTGATGATCCAATCAAAAGACCCTCTGATGTTCCAATCGAAGGATATCCTGATGCTTAAATCGAAGGAAGCTCTGATGCTCCAATCGAAATACCCTCTGATGCTCCAATTGAAGGACACCCTGATGCCTCAATCGAAGGAAGCTCTGATGCTCCAATCAAAGGAAGCTCTGATGCTCCAATCTAAGGAAGCTCTGATACTCCAATCGAAGAAAGCTCTGATACTCCAATCAAAGGAAGCTCTGATGCTCCAATCAAAGGAAGCTCTGATACTCCAATCAAAGGAAGCTCTGATGCTCTAATCGAAGGACATTTCATTCATCTTCAAATTTGACTTTCCTCAAGTAGATATTTTCAACCACCCATGTAAAAGAAAATTTTGAAAGAAAATGAGAGGGAGAATTTTGGGGTACAACAACATGCAACTAACTCTTTTCCTTTTCAGGAAAGATCAATCAAACAGATAATTATCATCAACAATTTTCAACAGTTCTAGATTAATACCTGAAACAAGACAGGAAAACTATCTGTGAACGACTGATTATAGATTAATACATGAAACCAGACATAAAAACTATCTACATGAACTTATTGAAGATTAAATCCCGAAACTAAACGGGAAAACTATCTTTCTTTCGCGTAGGTCAGAGATTAATACCTGAAACCACACATGAAAACTATCTCAACGATCAACAAAAGCAAGTTCTAGATTAATACCTGAAACAAGACAGAAAAACTATCTGTGAACGACTGATTGTAGATTAATACCTGAAACCAGACAGGACAACTATCTCAGCGACCAACAAAAGCAAGTTCCAGATTAATACCTGAAACAAGATAAGAAAACTATTTGTGAATGACTGATTGTAGATTAATACCTGAAAATAGACATGACAACTATCTACATGAACTGATTGAAGATTAACTCCTAAAACCAGACGGGAAAAATATCTTTCTTTCGCGTAGGTCAGAGGTTAATAGCTGAAACCAGACAGGACAACTATCTTAATGACCAACAAAAGCAAGTTCTAAATTAATATCTGAAACAAGACAGGACAACTATCTATGAACAAATTCATTATAGATCAATTCCTGAAACAGGACGGGGTGACTATCTACATGATGAACACTTCCTTCAGACATCTACGGGTTCAGTTTAAATTGACCAAAGATTTATTCTCATACTTTTCCAGTAGACACTTTCTCTGGTTTAGTTAAATTGCTCCAAAGATTTATTCTGATTCTTTTCCAGTTAAAGATTATTCAAGACCTTTGCTAGTTCAGTTTAAATCGATCAATGGTTTATCCTGATTCTATTCTGGAAGACACTTTCTCTGGTTCAGTTAAATCACTCCGAATATTTATTCTGATTCTTTTCCAATTAAAGATTATTCAAGACCTTTGTTGGTTCAGTTTAAATCGATCAATGGTTTATCCTGATTCCATTCCGGTAGACACTTTCTCTTGTTCAGTTAAATCTCTCCGAAGATTTATTCTGATTCTTTTCCATTTAAAGATTATTCAAGAACTCTGTTGGTTTAGTTTAAATTGATCAAAGATTTTTCCTGATTCTTTTCCAGTTAAAGACGACACAGACATCTGTTGGTTTAATTTAAATCGACCAAATATTTATTCTGATACTTTTCCAGTAGGCACTTCTTCTGGTTCAGTTTAAATCGACCAAAGATTTATTCTGATTCTTTTCCAGTTGAAGTCAAGCTTAGACTTAGCCTAATTTTTTGCAAACAATCACTTTTAGGTGGCATCTATAAGCCCATCTCCGACAACTCTCCATCACCTCTCCAAATGGCATCTTTAAGCCCATTCCCTACACAATCAACCACCACATCATCGAGTGCAAATTTCTGGGCACTCTAGTGTTCAATCATCTTCCACCTTCAAGTTATGAATGGCAAACTCGCCAACCTAACTCTTCAGGTTTAAGAAGATTGAACAGGGGCAGCTGTTGTACCCCAAAATTTGCCCTCTCAATTTCTCAAGATATTCCTCATGAAGATTTTCAAAAGCTCAAGTTTGCATAAGTACAAAGCATATCAAAAGGAGTGACTGCAGACAACAGTTTAAATTTAAAATCTGGCAAATGGCCCCCTTCGATGCAAGCTTAATTCACCAGCTTTCGATTGGGCATCTGGCCTCCTTCAAACTTGCTTCAAATTCCCAAGCTTCGAGTGAGGAAATATCCTCTTGCATGCTTTCTTCATACAAGATTCAATTGAATAAATGGTTATCTTCATGCTAGCTTAGACTGGGCATTGTTTCCCTTTGAAATAGCTTCCTTCAATTCAGAAGACAAGGGCCTCCTATTCGTGTCCTTTGATTCAAAAGCTAGTGGCTTCCTACTGGCTTCTTTCGATTAAGAAGATAATGATCTTCTGAAAGCTTCCTTTGATTCAGAAGCCAATGGCCTTCTAAAGGTTTCCTTTGATCCAAAGCAAGGACCTCCTATATGCAAGCTTCGATTACACCATTGGCCTTACATGTTTGCTTTGATTCACAAAGCAGTAGCCTCCTGCACACAAGCTTCAATTGGACAAGGACTACCTTCACGCAAGCTTCGACTAAGTATTGGCTTCTTCATGCCAGCAGGAACAAGGCAATAGCCTCATGTAATTTTCCTTTAATTTAGAAGGCATTAGCCTCATACTTGGTTTACTTTCAATTCACAAAGCAATGGCCTCTTACAGTGTTTGTTTTGATTCAAGAAGCAAGGGCCTCTTGCCTGCTTGCTTCAATTCACAAGGCAGGAACCTCCCTCATGCTAGCACCCACAAGGAATTGGCTATGTTCACACTATCTTGGACTGGACAATATCTCCCCTTGAAATAAGCTTGCTTCGATTCCACCCATGAAAACCTCCAACACACATAGTTGGTGGCCCATTCGAAGGACATGCATTGGTGGATTTAAAAGACATACCTGGGTGTCCCATTCGAAGGACATATTTTGGTAGGCCATTCAAGGGGCATGCATTTTTGTCCCCTTAGAAGGATGCATGTTTGGCCTCTTCAGAAGATACACATATGATTCATTCGAAGGACACACTTTGGATGGAAACAAATATTGTTGTCTGAAGATAGATTATGGTCGAAGGTTGGACCTATGAGGTCAAAACAAAAGGTTGAAATATTCAAAGATGCTTGCTGGCCAGAGTCTTATGTGCTACTAAGTCCAAGCCTGCTGCACTGGCCACAACGCTCCAAAACTTCTGCAAAGCAGTCCTGCTACGCTGCTCCCATACTTGAACCAAATTGGCATACAAAAACTGCACCTCGAAGACTACAAGAACAGTTTACCCAATTTTTTCAAATTTCTTTTGTTTTCCCCCCCAAACCTCAGTCAACTTCATCTATAAATAAGAAGTTACATCACACATCTAACGAGGGCCTTTTGGTAGCTAAAGAAACATTTATGGTGTGAAAAGAATCATTACACGCTCTCAAATTCTCAAACTCTCAAACTATCAAACTCTCAAACTCTCACAAAAATCTCAAATCCCTTCATACATTATTCAATCCAGAATAAAAAAAGAAACACTACAAGTTTTTTCTTTCTTTCGAATTCAAGTTTTCCTTGCCCTTCGAATAGCCTCTTTCCTTCCTTCGAATCCAAGAGTATACCAGGGCAGCAACTCCAGTCCAAAACCCACATTCCAGCTTCAAGCAAGGTAAGTCCTCTTAACCTTAAAACTTTTGTTTCAAGCATAACATGTAAATAACCATTTCCTTTCATTTCAAACATCATTATTACCCTTTGGTTTGTTTTCATTTCCACCTTTTCTGTTTGTTTTCGTTTCTAATCTTTTGGTTTGTTTTCTTTGTTTGTCAAACACATTTTAAGAACTAACCTGACCATGAAACAGTATTAGCATGGCTTCAAACCATGCTACTATTTAATCCCAAACGAGAGAAAATAGGAAGAAGGTTGTGTGAATCGAAGCCTTAGGCTTCGCCCCATGCTGCTATCTGACACCAAATGAAAGGAAACGAAAATAAAGGTGGTGTAAATCGAAGGTTACAGACTTCGATACACACTGGTTACAAGCCCCAAACGAAACAAAGCAAAAAAAGGGTGAATCGAAGGGTGCATGCTCACACTGACTTTCAGGCCCAATCGAAAGAAGCCAGAAAGAGTTGAGTTGAAGGGCGCTTACTGCCTGGATCGAAGAACTTGTTTTCCCTTCTTTTATTTTGTTTTGTTTTTTACATTTTCTTGCTGTTCAATATGGTTGTAATAGCGTAGGACCTTTATTTTCTGCATTTTTATTGCTTTCATAAATGTTAGTAACTAGGGTATGTATGGCAAGATTAAAACCAATGCTTAGACCACCCTAATCAAAGACAAAAATGCATGCAATCAAAACACACTACACACACATGGACCTCTAGGATAATCTCACTTGTTTCCTCGAAAAATAGTCATGTCCCTCGAACATGAGCGTTTTAGAAAAGACTCTCGATAAAAGATCGTAGTCCCTCAATGTCCCTCGATGTTGCCTTCGGTAAATGATCTAGTCCCTAATGAAAATTGCTAAAACGTCCCATAGGTTGCCTTCTATGACTATACAAATGACCCACGCCCGTCCCTTCACATCCAATGATGGGGCTTCTTATCAATGAATGGTAAGATAGAAACATCTAAAGGAGGAGGAAAAGAACATAGACCTTTCGAGTAGGTAGGACGCCTGTAGTTACTTGCTTGCTCACAATTAAAAAACCATTTTCACACCAACACTTTCAAATTGAAATATTTTCAAAAGTCAAAACACTTTGTACACATTCTTATAGAGACGAGAATCATTACAAAGGAACTTTTCAAAATCACTTTCAAAAACATCTTCCACAACAAACATCTCTTTGAACTATTTTCAAAAGTAACACTTTGTACACATTCTTATAGAGACGAGAATCATTACAAAGGCGTTTTCAAAATATTTTCAAACCCACACCACAAGCACATTTTCAAACAAAAGCAAGTGATCTAGAAAGCAACTAAGAGCCTGTAGATAACTACGGATGAAAAGGGTGCTAATACCTTCCCTTTTCATAACCTCCCCCCCAAACTCAAGAAAACATCTCTAAAGGTCTTTCCTATTCTTTTCACCCTTTCTTTATTGGATAAAAGAAAAGTCGATGGCGACTCTTTCTATCTGCAACAATTGCGATCAAACGCACAACAACCAAGTTAGTTCTTCCACCGTATTACAACTTACAATCACCACAATGATACCTACAACCACAAACCTTGTGACTAGACTTAAATCAATCACAATCACAGTGATGGTATAAAAGAAAACCCAACAGAAGATTATACTTCAAATCAACAACACTTAGTTAAAACTCTTAACTAAGAACAATACTTGGTTTGTTTAAAAGCTTCTCCCAAGAACAATACTCAACTCATTACCTAAAGGCTTCTGAGTGAGAACACTACGTCTACCACAGGTATCAAAAGATACAAGGGTGACTTACAAACACATGAACACAAGAGACTCTCAAAACCTAAGACTTAGACTTCCGCTAATTTTATAAAAAATTAAAATACATTAGGTCTAGGTCTTCCTTTTTATAGCTGTCCATGGACTTCGAAATCTTCGCCCAAATATTCCTTGATCTACAAGCTAAGGGCTGCAACAATTATATAAAAAAAATCTCCTTAAATCTTGGAACACGTCTTCAAGTTTCTTAAAATAGTAACTCTTGTACAATTGTAGACCAAATCTCTTGTTCTAGATTAAATCTTCTTGACTTACGAAAATAACTGAGTTATATCCAAAAGGAATCTCAAAAAATCATATCAAATATGTCAAGAGATATGAAACAACAGTGTCTGCTGTATCAGACCACGATGTCACATCTACTTCGATATCAGGTTGAAAACTCATAACAACAAAATTGTCATGACAACTGATGCAGATGTTATAACATTTTGCTCAACATTAATATTGAACCATATTTTATCAAAATGTAGCCAATCATAAAACTATGGAACTAACAAATTTTAAGTACAAAGTCTTTGTGAATATTTGTTTTATTGAAATAGAAATCAAACAACAAATATGTACACAATATTTTAAAAATCAAATCAAAAGAGTTGATTTGATTTGTTTTTTTAATTAGGAGAAAATTTAGATACAATTTCTTAGGTGTGGTTTATATATTTTCTAATGAAAATATGACAAGTGTATAATTTCCTTCTACACATATGTAGTTTTCTCCTATTTTTACTCTCAAAAAGATATTTAAGTACAATTGTCTTATTTTCATTGAAAAATAGTATAAATCACACATAATGAATTGTATATAAATTTTCTCTTTTTAAATATCCATATCATGTTTAATTTCTATTTGAATAAAAATTGAATAAATAATCAAGATATTTAATCTTTTTAATTAAAAGTAAATTATAAATCTTTAAAATAAGATTAAAATCAAATAAATGGATATATATCTAAATAATTCTAAAGATTATAATCCAAATTAGATTCTCATCTTGATACTAATATAACTTTTAATCATAACTACGGATTACAAATGTGATTTTCAAAGATACTCAGTCAAATATGTATATTATATCTAAAAGTATTACTTCTTAAATAAATTTTAAAAGAAAATCTTAATTTAAATATTAAGAAAACAAATCATAATCTCTTTTTCACTTTATCTTTTAAAGCTTTTTTAAAGAAATTTTCACCAATGCCAAATAGTTAAATTTTCCAAAAATTTATATACATTTAATTCTAAATATATTGGTGGTGATCGGATGTATACTGTTGCCATCAGATATTGTATACTGAAAACGGAGAAAAAATATTTTAACTTTTATAAAATAAAATAAAAAAGTATTATTGACCTAACAACCAACACTACTGAGAAATTATAATTATAACTGTTAAAAATAAAATTGTGGTGATCAGATGTGCGATATAGTGGAATAAGGATCATCTCCTGCCTTTTTCATTATGATTCCATTCTGTCTTAAATCCAATGGTTAAAAAAATAAATGAATACAATTAAGTAGAAGGGAGATAAACAAAATATAAATCTAATGGTTAATATTATTGAGGCAGAAGAGAGTGAACAACAGAGAATCCATATCCGATATAGTAAAACTATAACCTATGTAAATAAATCGTCTTAACATCCATTCATATCAAACACATATTAACTAATTTTTTATATAATCAATTACTTAATTTGATCTATAATCAATTACTTAATTTGATCTACAATCAATTAAATATCATAATTAATAATAACTAATTAAATTAAATTAAAATATATGTTAATATATAATTTAATAAGATATTTCAACAATGTAATTATTACAATTATTTTCATTATATTAAATTATTTATTGGAAAATTTATATTTAGACTTTTTTTATTGTGGAAATTTTTTTTTTTACTCAAAGTTGTTTTTGACCCGAGACAGTGTCTCTGTGGATTGCATTTCAATGAATCCTGACCAAAATACAATATATTTAAAACCTGTTGACTGTATCTTTTTCAATTGAAAATGACTATAAGTATATATTTTGCTTGTATGAGAACCAACATTTTCATATGTATCTACACAAATACTTATCCATAAGAGGTTATAAAAGGCTAGCCAAAGCTCATTGAATCTAAAACACAAGGAAAAAAAACAATGGATAGAGAGTGTTCAGTTCCATCATTGAAGAAAAAATTGTTACATGAAGAAAGTCTTCTTCTTGAAACAAAACAAGAGACTCGACAAAGAAAGCCTGGATGGAAAGCCATGCCTTATATTTTAGGTACGCTTCTTAATATCATATAAGTTTAATGGAAATGCACCAACACCGTAAAATAATTTTACATTGTCGTCCAATGAAAGTTCATCATCACTCAGCTATATAATTTGATATTATGCTTTTGAGAAATGATGGATTAATATTGGAGAATAAATGTGCAGGAAATGACACTGGTGAGAGGTTGGCAACATTTGGAATGCAAACAAACTTTGTAATCTATTTGATGAAAGTGTATAACATGGATCAAGTTCTTGCTGCAAATATTATGAATACTTGGATAGCTGTCTCTAATATTGTTCCTCTCATTGGTGCTTTGGTTGCTGATGCATACCTGGGAAAATTTCGTACAATTGCTGTTTCTTCCTTTGCCAGTCTTATGGTATGTTTTCATTAGGTTTTGTGTTCATTGCATGCATGATTTTAAAATATTTTACTCAATGATTTATCATTTTAGAGTTTTTGTTTAATAATGCATGCATGCATGCAATCACCAAGAATATAATCAACCACATGTATAATATCATAATATATTTTGTAAAATAAATTATTTGGTTTTCACTAAAAATGTAACATATGTAACCTTATAGGAGGTTAATACATATTTTAAAATAATTTATTTTCTTTTATTTTTCATGTATTAAATATAATTCTTAGAATTATTTGCTTATATACACTATACCAATGAAAGTTATTAGTGATTTTCCGAGAAAACAGTAAATAAAAGTCTTTATACATATAATTTTTTTTATTTTCACTTAAAAACTTACGTTGATATATATATATTCTTACGACAAATTAGTACATATTTTTAAATAATTCATTTTATTTTTGATGCATTAAATATGAGTCTTAGAAATTTTTGCTTATATATATAAAACTAAATGTATGTTTAACAATTTGAATTATTATATTATAGGGATTGATGATACTAATGCTGACAGCATGGATGCCACAGCTTCATCCAGCACCATGTTCAATTGAACAGCAACAAGTTGGTGTATGTAATGGCCATTCAAATTTCCAGCTATGGATCTTAATTTTTGGTCTATTCTGGTTATCAATTGGCACTGGGGGAGTTAGACCTTGCAGCATTCCATTTGCAGTTGACCAATTTGATATGAACACTGTTGAAGGAAGACAAGGAAGTAGCAGTTTCTATAGTTTGTACTACACAACACAAACAATAATCATGTTGATAAACCAAACTATTGTGGTTTACATTGAGGATTCTGTTAGTTGGACTCTTGGTTATGGAATTTTCACTCTCTTTATGCTACTTTCAATTATAGTTTTCTTTGCTGGTACTAGAGTTTATGCTTATGTTCAACCAGAAGGAAGCATATTATCTAGCATTGCTCAAGTGTTGGTTGCAGCTAGACACAAGAGACACCGCCATCTTCCCGCGATGGAGGACACACAAGAAGCTTTTTATGATCCTCCATTGCTGAATGATTCAGAAGGAAAATTGCCTCTTACAAAAGAATTTAGGTAAAGTAGTATCTCTTATCTCACTGATCATGGGTTGTTTTAAGTTTTCAAAGGCCCAGTATAGGTTAGTCACAATCTATTTGTTGCAAAACAAATAGGGTCATTTTTCCACGATTTAACATTGACAAATATTTTATAAAATATTTTTAGCTATAGTTTAACTGTCTCAAATTTGAGACCTTATGCGGTAGTCTGTCTTGTATGTTCTCATTGACGGTCTTGTTGATGAAGTCCTTAATTTCTAACTATTGATTTTTTTTTTGTTTGTTATAGATGTTTAAACAAAGCTGCTCTTGTGGTTGAGGAGAACGAGATAAACAATGATGGATCAATCAAAGATCCATGGAAACTTTGTAGCATCAAACAAATAGAAGAACTAAAATGCATGCTCAAAATAATGCCAATATGGGTAACAAGCATCATAATGTTTATTCCAGTAGGGCAACTATCAATATTTTCCATCTCACAAGCTTTGAAAATGGATAGAAACATAGAATTCGTCAACTTTGAAATCCATGCAGGCTCAATAAATGTAATTTCATTAGTAGCAATAGGTATATTCCTACCATTTTATGATCAAGTACTTTCGCCTTTACTCGAGAAAATCACAAAACAAGAACAAGGACTGACAACCCTTCAAAGAATCGGTCTCGGACATGGATCAGCAATTTTATCAGTAGTAATTGCAGGGTTGGTTGAAAAAAAGAGAAGAGAATTAGCCATTTCAATGGGAGATCCGGACGGCGTGGCGCCTATGTCGGTAATGTGGCTAGCTCCTCAGTTTTTACTAATAGCAGGTTGTCATATATTTGGAACAGTTGGACACACAGAGTTTTTCAACAAAGAGTCACCAGATAGCATGAGAAGTATAAGCAATTCATTGCTATGTCTGAATCTTTCGGTTGGTAGTAACCTTAGCACATTTATAGTTAACATTGTGCATTCTTATACTGGGAAACAAGGTGAAGAAGATTGGCTTGATAGTGATATTAATAAGGGGAGATTGGAATACTTTTATTTCATCATTGCTGGATTGGTTGTGTTGAATTTCTGCTATTTCATATTCTGTGCGAGAAAATATCGTTACAAGTCTACTTTGTTGAAAGGATGAAAGTGGTGAAAAGGAGCATACAACATTGTTTCAGCATAGCAATTCTAGATAGATTGCATATATATGTTCCATAAATACTTCTTGTAACTGATAGCATAATTATCAAAAGAATATGAGAGATTGATTGTATTCCAAAATAATAATTATTATAATTATAATTATTATTATTATTATTATTATTATTATTATAATTATTATTATTATAATTATTATTATTATAATTATAATAATAATTATTATTATTATTATTATTATTATTATTATTATTATTATTATTATTATTATTATTATTATTATTATTATTATTATTATTATTATTATTACTATTATTATTATTATTATTATTATTATTATTATTATTATTATTATAATAATAATAATAATTATTATTATTATAATTATTATTATTTTTATTTTTATTTTTATTTTTTTTAATCAAAAATATATTAACTCAAAAAACAATGAATACACGGCGATCGCTAGGATCCAACCCTCAAAACAACAAATGAATTAGGCTATTCCTAAGGCATCATTAAGGAAGCTAAGTGTGGTCTAAGCTTGGGACTATTCCATCCTCTATAAACAATCACATTCAGAATCCTCTCTACAATATTCCTGTCCTCACTAACATTACGAAAAATGAAGTCATTTCGCAAATGCCAACATTCATGAATGGTTTCAGCAAGAGCCATTCTAACCAAATCAGATTTCCAGCCCTTACCACGATACTGCCTAAGAATCCAATTCATTTCCTCAGACCAGAAACCAGGAACATGTATAATCTAGAGCAAGTGCAGCACAACTTGCCAAATTCTCTTCAACTTAGTACACTCGAAAAAAAGGTGATCAACAGTTTCCTCTTTATCACAAAACACATACATGTTGTTAGATATCATACCAAATCTGAACAATCTAGCCTTAGTTGCTAAGCTCCCATGGCAAGACATCCAGAGAGTAAATATGGACTTGGGTCGTGCCTTATTTATGAGGATGAGGTTACACCATATAACTTTATCCCTGACCGGAATCAATTCATTGTACATTTTCTTGGTGTAGAACTTCCCCTCGTTCAACATACTCACCCACAGGCTATTAAACCCAGGCACAAGAACACGCTGTTGCAAAATAGCTTTAAAGGTACCTGAATCGGTCCATTTGGAATTTCTGCACATGATATCATTCTTCAGATAATACGCATGAATCCATTGAACCCATAAATTATCAGCCTTAGCACAAATATTCCACAGCAGCTTCAGAATGAGCACTCTATTCCAAATGGCCATATCCTTGACATTAAGGTCACCTTTAGTGGATGGTTTACAAATCTTATCCCAAGCAATAGGGCTCTTTTTACTCAAAGTACTGCACCCTGTCCAAAGATAAATTCTGCAAGCAGCATTAATTTTATGCAAGACAGCCTTTGGGAATAAGAAACACTGCATCCAAAATGAAGATGTAGCATATAAAACACTCTTAATGAGCTGCAAACGACCTGCATAACTCAACAAACTAGCGCTCCAATGTGTAATCCTGCAAGCCAGCTTATCCACAAGAGGCATATAATGGATCACCGAGAGATTCTTGCTGGTCACAGGCACTCCCAAATACCGAAACAGGAACTTACCCTCTCGGTAGGAAGTCATACGCAGAA